>JAHHFK020004927.1:0-137652 GCA_024533555.2 Aedes koreicus | reverse complement strand
TTTAATGATAAACACTATCATTTTCCAAAGCATACGACTCAAAAACTACTGCAATTCCATGATGGAAATTGTTCACTCATGTGCACTGCACTGCGCACAGTTTTCGAGCAGTGTACTTTGAAAAAAATTTAAGCAATACCTGAAATCAGTATAATCTGGCAGCTAATTAAGGTGAAATTGGAGGGAATCCTTGTCCTATTTGATTTAGAGGTTAGGTTAATTAATGATTGGACTCGGAAGAAAAAAATCGACACTTTGTTTTGGGTGTATCTTTTTATCGCGTGGGTGAAAATTAATGAAATTTTGGATAATACTAGTTTAGAGTGCTGTAATTTTATCGCGATCTGTCAAAATGGGCTACTTGGCATCTAAAGTAAAAAAGCATACGCTCTGATTGTGGACTGTATTTGCGACAAAAGTGAATGCAGAACGTCACCGCAAAAGTATCCATAAGGCAGATATCACGTCTAAGAAAATAAGGCCTCTCAAGATTCTGCCGCAACGCCATGAAGAAATTCCTTGTGAGGTCGACGTGAACGGTGCTACGGAAATTCTATGGATAGAATCACGTTTCGTCGAAATCATTGACATAAAAGAAACAATCCCACCAGAACTTCCACCGTTGGACTTTAATAACTGGTTCAAGCAGCCATGGTTTGAGCATCTTTACCATTTGCAGAATTCATTGTTTATTTTTGCTCTTTTTATGAAATAAAAAAAAAAGAATAACTGAATAACCTAATTGTTTGAGTTTTATTTCATAATTCGACGATCAAACGTATTGCAGAACATTCTCCACAAATCTAAAAAAAATGAATTTGATAAAGTCTACTTAGACTTTAAGGAGGGTGGAGGGGGTTTTGGAAAGTCTACTAAAGTATACAACGGAGAAGGGGGGTTTGAAAGTGTCAAATTTCGGTCTACGTGGCTTATGTACAGCCCCTAAGCTTAGAATGTCAAGAATGCTGAAGCAGATGATAAATTTTCAGAAGCAACTATCGTTAAGAAAATCAATATCAACATTTAGTGAACAATCACAATTGTCAATAGAGCACCCTCCCTGCTTGTCATGCCCATTATTAAATTCGCAGCATGGGAGCAATTGCATACAAAACCATAAAGAAGTCCGCTTTATCAGAAGGACTGCAATCCCACAATCGAAGCTACGAATGGAAATATCTTTTGTTCGACATACTCAAACTAGCAATTTCAACTCTCCTAAGCTCTACGGAAACAGCTTCCAAACCAAACAATGCTGTGTGGTCGGGAACATTTCGTATGCATTGCTGGACATATAATCACTGATCCGTATAACTGGAGATGATATGCAAGCAATACTGTCGATAACAAACTCCCAACGCTTCCGTCAACAAGCCAACAGTCACCGACCGGGGAGTTTTCAATTCAATAGAAAGTGGATAACCATCGAAACTTATGATGCGCAATTAACGTGAAAATTGTGTTTGTCTTTTCAGCTGGCCTCGAGGAGGACTGCGTGGACTTTCAGGGAAACTCGGTGGCACATGGTCTGCTGTACGTACCTGGACCGGGCGTGTGCAGTCTTTGCGTGTGTTATCACTCGGAGCCGCTCTGGTGCAAAGCAATCTACTGTGATCCCCCCTATGTAAGTACCCCTTCACCGTGTGTCATTTCGGCTACTTGATTAAACATTAGAGCCGTTTGAAATTAATTCCATACTGATTAACCCGGCATAAGTTGGCTCTTAATTAACGTCATTAAATAGGAAGCTCATTAGGCGCAAAACTTTTGTATTTAAATGTCTATTTCGTTTTACTAGAAAGCGGTTAGGTATAGGTAAGGAGGGGAATGAAGTAGAACCTTTTGCCTATTCGTAAATACATCTACAGTATGTCAAACAAGTATATCCACTCCAGGAGTTTTACACTAGTTTTCGGTATTTTGAATGTCAACTGTATATAATTCAATTGATATGTCAACTGGAATTGAGTTGGAACAGTATTTAATATTGTTAATAATTGATAAAATGACAGGTAGTTGAACCTATAAAAAATCAAAAAAAACTCAAAAAAAACCACCTGACATCCATTCTTTTCCCTTACCATTTTTCATCCTTCCCTTTTTTCCCATCTCTCATCTGCTCCGATTTTTTTCTGTATCTTTTCCAATACACTACACAATAATATTAATTTCAATCTACACCGTGTCCAATATGTTGTCATACACTTTTTCCATGCATTGCTGTCGTGCAACTACTCAACATGCTTCACGTATGTGTTGGTGTAGTTTTGCACTATGTTTATACAAACGCTTTTAGGTTATGTCCGATTGTTTTCATTCGGTGTTTATCTTTTACCAGCGATGAAGGAGTTTCGTGCTGTGGTGATAAAAAAGTTTTTGAAAGGTGAACGCCCGGGCGCTATTTTCAGAAATTTGAAAAACCTCGGAGTAAAGCGGGATTTTGTGTACCGAACCATCCGAAGGTGCCGTGACACCTCTCGTTGGATGACTGGAAGAGATCCAGTCGTACTCGTACGGTGCGGACTGCACGAGTTGTTAAAGTGGCCAGGGAACGGATTAGACGAAAATCACAGCGCTCTGTACGTAAAATGGCCGCAGATCTGAATGTTTCGAGATCGTCAATGCACAATATACTGCAAAATGACCTCGGATTCCAAGCTTTCAAGAAACGTAAGGTTCACGGAGTTTCGGAACCTTCCAAGCAGAAACGATTCGAAAGAGCAAGTCTGCTTTTGTCGCGGCACGGTGGGGGAGAATTTATCTTTTCCGACGAAAAGTTATTCGTCTTGCAACAATTCCACAATGTCCAGAACGACAGATTGTGGGCTCTCTCTTCGAGAACTGTTCCAGAGAGTGATAGGAATATTCCACGGTTCCAAAGTGCTGCGTCAGTGATGGTTTGGGGAGGAATTTGCAAGCGAGGCAAATTACCACTGGTTTTCATCGAAAAAGGCGTTAAAGTGAATGCCGTATATTATAAAACGGACGTTTTGGAGAATGTTGTCAAGCCATATGTACAAGAGGTGTTTGGAGATGATCACTATGTGTTTCAGCAGGACGGAGCGCCATCGCATACTGAAAATCTCGTTCAGGGCTGGTGCCGAGAAAATTTGACCGACTTTTTGGACAAGAATGAATGGCCTCCCAGTTCACCAGATCTGAATCCCTTAGATTATTTCGTATGGTCATACATGCTGACGAAAGTAAATGACCACATGGCGTCTAATATGAACCAATTCAAAACCGTAATTAAACGAATTTGGGACGAATTGCCGATGGAAGTCTTGCGTGCCGCCTGTGACGGTTTCGAAAAACGTCTGGAGCTGGTCAAGAAGGTTAAAGGCGGTGTTATTCCAAAACATATGCTGTAGTTGATCAGTATTATATTGCAATATAATGGGTAAAGTTATCAATAAAATTTGGATTATCGATTTAAAATAAATAGAGTATTATTTTGTATGAGAATATATTGGACACGGTGTAGTATCCCACAAACATGCAGAATGCTAGCTTAAAACGATACGCAATCAATAAATAATGACAATAGATTAAAAATACGCCAAAAAATTGTACTTAAACTCGATTTTGTGGGGGGATACACTTTTATGAGATGCTGTATCGGTTTTTGGGTCATGTTACCCCAAAACTCAAATTGCGATAGCTTTTCTAACCTAAGTTTCTTAGGTTGTCAAACACGGCCACGACCAATCCACGGAAACACGACGCGTTTTTAAGGACTGTGAAGTTACTGAGCTTAACTAGAATGTAATGGCATGTGATCGATTCACTCTTGACCTAGCGGAGAACCACCCCTCGAGATGTGGATCCTTCCTCAGCACAATTGGTAAAGGCACAGCTACAAAGCAACACCATGCTGGAAAATAGCTAAGCAAAGAATATGATTGTACTCATCAAACATATTAGAAAACACACCGTGTTCTCACTGGAAGTGATGTTTAAGCGTTATTGAATGTGGTTAGGCGTTGTGATGATTTAATTTATGTTGTCAGGATATCAAATTTTCCTAATGTCGCAATGTTTCTCAATATTGGTCAAAAAAGATCTTCAATTGATAGCATCTGCCACCCACCGAGAGTTGTCATCCGTGTGCTTGTCTATCTCGATTATCTCAACGAGCTTACGTCATAGCAACCTGACGTGTTGAGCAAGGCTTCAAAAAATAATATTTTATTCAAGTTTTCCAATAGCTTTTTGAGCGTGTTTTTCTTCTTCGGAGTCTATGTCTTATTTCTACAATGATCAAATTTCTACAATCATTTTTGTTTATTTGAAGTAGACATCAACAGACCAAGTTTAGCTCCTTATGATGTTAAATAGAAAAAAATTATAATAAAAAACGATTACACAACCTCTTAAGTGGAGTCAAGACACAAAAATAAATAAGTAAAATTAAAATAATTTAAGCTACACACTAACTTAACTACGTGCGTCAATTGTTCTAAAAACGGTAGAAAATCTCCGACGAAGTACGTTCCGTGTCAGATGGAAATCGAAAATGGACGCAACCCTATTGAAGGTTCGCTGCAACCCGTGAATAGCGCTACTCAACTCATAGTTGGTGCGGCGAAAGGAAGCCTGAGCATGGAGTTGTGACGCATTGGCCTTGGTTGGACGTTGATACTAATTTGTTGAAGGATCCTTCCGCAGTCGATTCTTCCTTGTAGCACATCTGCAACGGTTAAAGCTCTACAGACATCTCTACGGACCCGCAGAGGCTCCATGTCGACCAACTGACACCGACTTTCGTAGCTAGGAAGACGAAAAGGGTCGCTCCAAGGAAGTCTACGAAGTGCGAACCGAAGAAAACGGTGTTGAATAAAATCGATTCGCTCGGCGCCATTATCATAGCATGGACTCCAGACCGCTGAACAGTACTCCAGTGTCGAACGAACGAGAGAATAATAGAGCGATTTTAGGCAGTGAATTCAGTGAAAGGTTGCGAAGAACAACCTTGAATATAAAACCGAGTGTCCTTGAAGCTTTGTCAATAACATACGATAAATGTTGCGTGTACGTCAGTTTCGAATCCAGCTGAACACCAAGGTCTTTAACGCACTGCGTTCGTTCGATGGTCGTACCGAGAAGATGGTAGTTGAACAGAATTGGTTGTTTCTGACGTGAGAAGGTTATCACTGAGCACTTGGCCGGCTTGACCACCAACCGATTTAGAGTACACCAATAAGCAAAGGCATCAACCTGCGCTTGAAGGAAATGACAATTGGCGGATGAACAGATTCGCATAAAGATTTTCAGGTCATCAGCAAACGACAGGCGGGGCCCTCCGATTACAAAGTGTACGTCGTTGAAGTATAAAAGAAATATCATCGGTCCCAGATGCCTACCCTGCGGTATCCCGGACGTAGCGCAGAAACTCCTTGAACGAAGGTAACCCGAGGCAACTGTCAATTGACGCCCTGTGAGATATGATCGAAACCAACTTAAAAAATTACCACCAACTCCGAGTCTGTCAAGTTTAGCGATCACGATATCATGATTCAACTTGTCGAAAGCTGCCGTTAAATCTGTGTAGATCACGTCCGTTTGGCATCAAGCGATCATACCGTCAGTGATGTACGACGTAAGGCACAATAGGTTTGTAGTTGTGGAACGCCCTAGTGAAAATCCGTGCTGGTCGTCACTTAACAACTGCTGGCAATGTGTAAAAAGTGAGTTCTTAACGACCAGTTCAAAAAGCTTCGATACAGCGCTTAACGATGTGATTCCTCGGTAGTTGTTCACGTACCGCTTGCTACCTTTTTTATAAACCTGTAACATGTCCGCCATTTTCGAGCAATAAGGAAATGTACCGCTAGAGAGGGACATCTGGAATATCTGATGAAGTGGATACAGAAGACAAGCCATGAAAAACCGACGGAACCCCATAGGGCTTAAGCGATGTTTTAAGGTGTAATGCCGCGGTCGAGATTGATTCTGAATCCACATCAACTAGGCTGAGTGTTTAATTTTCCAAGGGAACATTGCCGATGGCAGCGTGAACAGAATGACTAGTTAGTTTCTCGTCTTCTTAAACACTAGGAAATTTTACCGAGAACAGATCGCAAATTTCCTGTTGAGTGCCCGCAGTTTCGCCATTATAGAACATGGATGAAGGTAAGCCTACTTCCTTACGTTGTTAATTAACATAGCTCCAAAAAGAGCTCATTACCTGATATGTCCGCCATTTTCTGTACTTGAAACGCACTTTTATCAACACACGGTTTGCACGGTTTGCACAGTTTCACCTCATGATCCGCGATCCACAATCCACAGAGAAGTAAACTCTCAAGGCTGTAGAAAAAAAAAACATTTGACAGGTGCGTATGTGTGTGTGTGTGTTTGTGTGAGTGCAAGTGCATGGATAGAAGTAAAAGAGGATGAAGTGAGGGGTGGAAGGATTTCCTTAAAATGTGTGTGTGTTTGAAATATATTGAATTTTTAAGAGTATTGTCATAAGAGCGCGTGGGCCCTGGTATCTGCACAACTCAATAGCAACAGTTATGCATAAAATTATAAAAATATACAAAACATACAAGTTTTTATACGATAATAGGGTTCTCAATTGGGAATATTAGCATTTATGATAGTTTTAATGCTATATTCGCTACTTCGTAGAACACAGGTTCACCCTTGGGGATAATCATGGATACACATGAAACCAACATAATATACTATAATACATCCTATATTTTGAACTCTATGAGGTTTCATGTGCATCCACTTGCATCCCCGCCAGCTAAAGGGCTATGAAAAACGTATATTTTTCACAATAAAACTACTATAACTTCCCCCATATAAGTTTTAGACGTAAGGTGAGTACAGAGAAAATTTATATTTTGATTATTTGTGCATATTTGTAGAACATTATTTTGACCTAAAACTGCACATTTATTAAATAATCACAAAAAACTAGTTTCCAAGACCCGCCATTTTAAAAAGACACGTACCTCGGCACAGTGGCCAGATAGAAGGTTGATGTTTTGATAAATGTTGTTTGTATTAAAATTATCTACAACTTTGCCGAAGACACTAACTCTCTATCTCATCATTTAAAAAAAATAAGTTTGCAGCGGCGCCTGTGGTGAAGCTGCGAACTAAGATTTGTCTTCTTTAAATGCGTTATATGTTTTGAAAAATTTATCTGAAGCCACCAAAATGTTAAGAACACGTTTTTACGAGTTATTGTAAAAAGTTCATGTTTTTGGCGTTTCGTCACACAGTGCAACGTCCTCGACAGCAACTATTAGAGAAGGATGGTGAGGGACATCCTTAACTACAGGCATGGGAGCTGTAGAGATGACGGAAGCAATATCTCGGCCACTCACGAAACAGAGATCTAGAGAGCGATTATTCTCATTGACCACGTTATTAACTTGGAATAGATTTGCGGTACTGTAGCTGTCCATAAGCTGAATAGCCCCTGCGTGGAAAGAGGAACGTTCATGGTTGTGACGGAGGAAGCCGCTGTGAGTTGGTTGAAATAATCATTTCATCATGGAGGGCAACCGTATTCGAAATAGCAGAAACAGATCGGCAGTGCGCATCAATTAGGTCTAAATCTCGAGTTAGATCCGGAGGAATGTACACCGCACAAAGGAATAGAATACGGCCTCTAAGCTGAATTGCTACCCAAACTTGTTCTACGGTAATTCAGGAATCGTCTTCAACTGCACTTGCTTTCAACCTGACACTAACTGCAACGAGAACACCACCGCCGGTCAATTTCCTACTGTTGTTTATGTTCCAATCACAGCGGAAAACTTCGTAACCATCTCCAAAAACATAACTAGAAACAGTCCGAGAATCCAGCCATGTCTCGGTTAAGACTATAATGCCGTAGCAATGATCCATGAACGCTAACCGATAATCATCAATAAGGCCGTTCATTCCGCAAACATTCTGGTAATAGATAAGAAGGTCCGAATTCCGACGTTCAAGGTTTGTAGCACTGGGAAAGGAAATACCATCAGAGCGGGAAGTGTCCGTTTGTTGACCATACTTGCCGTTACTTGGAATCTGGAAGACCCCGTCTCCCAACTCAACTGCAGGGCCGGGACGGCTGCTGGTCGCTGGCAGGTAGGGCTCGACTGCGTTGAGCGGAATAGGGGCTTCCTCAAGACTAGCGGCAATTGTGCGTCCCGGTATCCTGCTTGCAAACGTTGATCGAAGCTGGCTAGAAGATGAACTGGAAACGACGAACGAATCAGGCAACGAATTGTTTGAATTCATAGAGTACTTCCCAGTAGTAGAAGTTCGGAAGCACCCATCACCCAACTCAAACGCAGGGCCGGGACGGCTGTTGATCGCTGGCGGGGGAGGCTCGACTGCGATGAGAGGGATGGGGACTTCCTTAGGGCATGAGGCAAGTGTGCGTCCCGGTGTGGAACAAGGTCGGTGAAGGCTATATTCATTAGTATGATCACTTCGATCAGAAGCAATAGAAATGTTGAAATTGGTGTGTCGGAGGGTTCGAAACAGTTGGAGCCAGCGCTGGAACACGGAAGCAGATCAGGCAAAGAATTGAAACTAGCAGAAGCATACTTGCCTGAAGGTGGTTGTTGGGAAACCCCACTACCAATCCCGACCGCAGGACCAGAACGACTCTGAAGGCAGGAAACAACGTCATTTTGATCACAGCAAACGCCAAGCGCGACTGGGTCAGGTGGCTTAGGGTTTCCCATAGTGCGACAGGCAGTGCGTTCTGGTCTACGATGATCCAACAAACAATCAGATAGCAGCATGCTGGATCAAGTCCGGAGATCGTCAATGATCAAATAAGGGAAGGTCCATTAATTATGTCACGCAGTAGGGGGGAGGCGGGGTTCGAGAAAACGTGACGATCCATACAAAAAAATTTGAAGGTCCATACAAAAAACGTGACATGGGGGGGGGGGGGGTTACAAAAAGTCAATTTTTGCGTGACGTAATTAATGGACGTTCCCTAACAGTAATATTTATTTAGTTACTAGCTGAACCCGGTGCGAGCGTTGCTATGATTGCAAGTAAATTAATGAAAATTTAATAGAACTGACACGTTTATGGTTATTTTTTTGTATTGGTTTTGTAAGAATATTTTTGTTTGCTTATATGTGAGTTCGATTATAAAATTTATTTTTTTTATTTTGTTTTTGTTTTTTATTTATGTAAAATATTAAATATTAAAAAACATCATTCTATAATATTTTTTTATCATTTCTTCAAACACCTGGAATGCTGTTGGATATGTTGTTACTTTTGTTGTTAAAGACTGTATTCGATGAAATTTGGATCCACAAAATAGGTCACCAAAAATTTTCCTTAAGCCCGATTCTTTTCAAACTTTCTGGAAATAAGGTACAACCAAATGGTTAAGTTTTGACATCATTGGTTTATTGAACCTCTTCTCCCAACCCAAATGCCCGCACCTTTGCCATGACCCCTTTCATCAAATTTTGGGGAATGATAGGACCGACTTGCTTACTTACTTTTAACCACACTTCATTGCCTAAAATTTTTCAATTGTGCAAAGTTCCGGAGTGTTTGGAGGGTTGACGTCTTTTGGTACAAAAATTACATTATTATCTTTGTACCAGTCTAAGACGGGCCGGGCATATTGACAAGATGCCAAATCCGGCCAAAACTCGGGCCATCGTGAGATCTCAAGAAGCGCAGAAGTCGTTTTTGGAGGCATTCGTCCTTGTAGATTTGTCCGTTGACGGTCCCAGAGGTGATGAAGGGCTGATTCATTTTGCCACATCCGCAGATCGCTTGCCAGACAAGGAATTTTTTGGCGAATTTCGACAGTTTCTTCTTCCGTACACTCTCCGGAACGGCCAACTTAGAGGTGGCGACGTAGTGTTCCTGTCCTGGCATTTGTTTGTTGTCGGCTTTAATGTAGGTCTCATCGTCCATCACAACGCAGAACGGTTTTGTGAGCCATGCCCGGAACAGTTTTCTTGCACGAGTTTTGGCCACCGAGTTCTGTTTATCGCTCCGGTCCGGTGCCTTCTGGACCTTGTACACATGTAATCCAGAACGTTTCATTGTTTTCTGCACAAAACAAACTGAAACTTTCGCCTTTTTCGCAACATCCCTGATCGAAATGTTGGGATAACGCTTAAATTGGTTCAATACCATCCTGGCCTTCTCCGGATTTGATGTGCCACGTTTTTTTGCCACTACCATTTTTCCGCTAGGTTGTCTTACGGTCCTTGAACGTTTTGATCACATGAGATACGGTTGAATGTTCGATTCCGAGCTGTTTTCCGATCCATCGATGAGAAGCGTTTGGGTTTTCGAAGTGAGTGCCCAAAATTTGTTGGCGCACTATTTCTTCATTCGAAGCCATCACTGAAATCACTCGACCGATTTTCACTAAACTCATTACACAATTGACACAAAACAGTGAAATACATTCAGTTAAAATTTCAATAATTTTTACCCACACGCTAAAAAGTTACGAACAATTGCGTGTGTCCAAATTTCATCGAATACAGTCTTTACTTATATTGTTATTTGATTGAAATTTGTGTTTCATTTGTATGCGAGCCCACCCTAGTAGAGTTGGGAGGGGTCTCGAACTACCAAAGAAACATTTTTGCCTTCAAAAACCTCCACATACTAAATTTGGTTTCATTTGCTCGATTAGTTCTCGGGTTATGAAGAAATTTATGTTTTATTTATATGGGAGCCCTCCCATAGGGTCTTGAACCACCATTGAAAAAAATCTTGTCTCTAAAAACATTCACTTGCCAAATTTTATTCCGTTTGCTTAATTAGTGCTCCTGCTTGTAAAAACTTCAACATGCCAAATTTTGTTCCGTTTGCTTGATTAATTCTCGAGCTATCCTTTTTTCTTTCAAACTGCTCACCAATCTTTTTGTCCAAGTCTGTTTTAGATGGAATATATTTCAAAACGAGATCTTGCTTGCTGATATATGGCAGTTTTAATAAGTCAACAATAAACAATAAACTCTCTGTCTAAAAAACTATTTAATTTTCTAACTAGCGAAGCCCTCATCATTAAAAGAATCTGAATGAAACGACTGTGCGTACTCATTGATAGCTTTCAAACGATAATAATTATAATCATATTTAAGAACCATATTATAAAAAAAAAAAACTTTTAGCTCATCAAAAAACTTTAATACATTTTAAGAACCATGCTACCCAGGTAACCAATAAGCAGTTCCAAAGCGTCTTAACGGTAGCCTATCAGGCAATTAAGTCGCCTTAAATTCAACATAAATGCCGCTTATGGCCCAATATACGGCTGCTTTACTGCAATGCTATGATAATGCTTCATTGATGCTATTTTGCATTCGAAATGCTTATTACAGGCTACAAGCATTTAAATAGCATTTGAAATTCAACTTTACAACAGATAGCATTCAAAATGCTGATATAATGCTAATATAATGCTTGTGTCATCAGAAATGCAGATTTAGGGTTTTTTTTACTGCATATGCTAATGCTTATTGTTTACCTGGGTAGTTTCAGTGAAAGTTATCCATTTACAATAAATTTGTCCCGCCTTACCTATTTCTTACTCTATTCTTACTATGCAGGTTTTTTTTTAAGATTAAGCATAACAAGCATATTTCAAACAGTGCAAATATCAAACAATAATATAACCTAACTTTTCTCGGATAAATGAACAGATTGATTGAGGTATCAATTATGATGTAATTGATACGATAACATCTCTAAGAAGATCAATTCATACAGAACAAATGCGTGCATATATGCAACAGTAGATGCGTCTTATTCTGCT
The DNA here is from genome assembly GCA_024533555.2 of Aedes koreicus. Taxonomy (NCBI): domain Eukaryota; kingdom Metazoa; phylum Arthropoda; class Insecta; order Diptera; family Culicidae; genus Aedes; species Aedes koreicus. Next base: position 125,882 of record JAHHFK020004927.1, on the reverse strand, counting down.
CAACACTAGATAGCCCAACCACAGAAAGGTATTTCCAACATGCAATGTGCTTATTCCAGGACAGGGGCTGTCAGTATTTATAGCCGACTCGGCACATATTCATTTTTCAATTAGTAGCTTTTTTAACGGATGAGTTGCACGAAACCTAGCATCAACTAGTTGGTTGGTGGATGGGCAATCGATTCAATACACTGCATCCCATTAGCAAGTTACATGAACAAACCCGTGAGTGATGTTAGGAGGGGTGGGGGTGGGGGAGGTTTTATATTATTGTTTTTGTTTTTATATTTATATTCGGTATGCACTTATTTGAGGTGAAAACAACAGTTATGCCTATGACCGTTTTTCAAAAGGCTGACACCCTTCCAGCACAAACTGCCCACGTTAGTGATAATTGTAACTTTCATTCAAATGGTAGGAGGTTCTAGTGCATATAAATCGATATATTTCGACCAATGAAGCAGATAGTTAGATATAGTTTAGTGCCTGACTGTGCTAATTGGCAGGTAATAAAGCATATTTATGCTAACCAAGTTCAGCCGTTTGCTCAAATAAAGAAAATCCCTCCTGATTGAATATTTCTTCGACCGTAAGGGCCTCGGTTAGATGAAGACTTCCCTCATAATTCTTGGTTACGACCTTCACAGCTTAACTTGCTTGCTGTTCATTGCAGCTGAGACCATATCCAGTTATCAAGAAAGCTACGTTTCTATTTCCACTAGATTTTAGAGTACCACGACATTCAACATTCAACGCGAAATATACCCCACTAGCACTTCAGCGAAATTTTAATTAAAAGTTTCCTATTTTTCTGTCAGTTTCAAACAAATTACAGTGTCGGCTCGAGCCACTTCGTGCCAAACGGCTTTCGCCTATCATTTTTCATTTGCGTTGATCTCATGCCAACGCAAACTCGGTGGGAGAAATGCACCAGTCATGCCCAGTGCATTCCATTTGCTGCATTTATGAATGTGCTTCATTATCAACGGCACCACCAGTCTACGAAGGCCCGCGCGCCGCGTGGGCGGCATAAAGCACAACCCTGCTACAACCTTTTTGCTACATTTTTCTTTCGTCTACTCTTCTTGTCGTGGTAGAATATAATGCGGGTGGTTATGCACTAGCAGAGAATTCCTCCACATAGTCCTCCTAATCAGCACACTTCCTGATGTTGCTGCTGTTTCAGATGTTCCTAAAGGTTATGAGTCTGCTGCTGTTAACGGAGGACCATTTCTTTCGTATTCACAAGAATTACCGCACATCCTTGAAGCATCAACACTTGCTGTATAACGAAGATTAATGTGACAGGGCATAAGATAGGAGCAATTCATCTGAATAAGGTTTAGTTTTGCCTTATGCATGTTGCACGAATGTAGCTTCTAGTAGTCCCTGAACAGAGAGCACGGAAACGGAAGAACATCAGATGTCAGCTAAAGTTTTATGGCTCAGAGTGCGGTATTGTGCAGGTGAGCCCTGCTGTTGATAATGATTTGGAAGAAACTATGTTTTTATACCATCAGCGATACATGTATTACATATGTTCCAGCATCTGCACTGTTGGTTTAAATCGGTTCAAAGCGGCCAGTAAGGGAAGTTTAAAATACATGTTTGTTATTTCAATGTGATAAACCACCATCAAAAATTGTGAATGGCCCCATCAGAATCCTTACTGTTGATTTTTAAGACGGAACAAATCGCGTCTCAAGTGTAGTTTAAACATAGTTTGTTTGCTCAATAATGTGAACCACTATCACACTTTTTAAGTAACCTCAATAGCATCCGTAATGTTGGTTCAAAGCGGTCAACAAGTAGAGTTTGTTTATGCAATGTAGTAAGCCACCATCATATTTCTGATTGGTCCCAACAACATCGTTACTACTGGATTAAAACAGTTAAGCCTTTTTGAAGCCTTTTGAAATTAAATTTTGTTGTTATCATCCGGGTCTTCTAAGTGAGCGAAACAAGTTTAGACCAATAGGAAACCGTAAAATAACTATACTCCCGATGCAAATTTGCAGAACATTCATTCTGATATGGGTCGCATTGTGGTTTGAGCAACCAATTAGTTAATCTATTGCCAAGTGCATGTTACATTGATGATGCATTGAATAAGCCTATTCTTACATCATCCATCATGGAAAACAAATTAAACATGAAACAACCATATCCGTCTAACTCACACTGGTTCCTCGAGCTGAGATCAATGCCATAAGTTTCGGCTATTGAGACGGTATACAGGGTGTTCAATAAGTTCAAATACAACTTTTCATCGTTTGATAGGTGCGCACCATGTGCATTCTGTGTATTGATAACGTTTGCATTAAAAAAATGGACTTTTTTCGGATGGTGATAAAAAAGTTAAGACAGATAATTGCTTTTGATAAATTTCCCATGGAAGGTAATTATTTAAGCTTACTTGCAAAAAAATTCTACACCCTTGCGAGTGGCATTGACATCCCCTTCTCGCTGATTGTCAGCCACAGAAGCACCTACTTGGAGAACTTGCCCAAGTATCAATCCTACTGCCTTTTAGCTTTTGTTCTACCAATTTATAAGGGCTTTATTACTGCAATACACATGCCATTTTTTTTAAAAGCGACTTTCAATGATGCGAAAGATATATAGTTAATTATTTTACTTTTGGTTGTTTTTATAACCTTTTCTAGCAAAAAAGGTGAAGTCCAAAACAGTCTAGCTTTTAAAAATCATTGACGAGGAAATCTATTCCCTCATACAACCGTTCAGTAAGTCAATAATAAAGCTCGTTCATATTTGTTTAAGAGAGTCATGATGAGATATTTAAGCACGCTTTATCATTATAAAACCATCATTAAGCCATTTGGCTTTTGGCGAGAGCATATAGAATATATTGTAGCATTTTGAACTACATAAAGAGTATGATAATGCTCCATCGTTATTGTCATAATAAAACAATGATGGATTCGCAAAGCAAGAAACTTAAAAAAGTGAAAACAATTAGCACGTTCAACCGAAAAATTAAGATAACTTCTTAAGAATTCTGAATAGTGATTTGCCAACTGCCCATTAACTAATTTCCATGAAAACACTACAATATTAACTGTCAACTGACAATTACCACGCGCACCGTTCCACCGCCAGCAGAGCCGCTTGGAGCCGTTGGATCATTTGAATTCAAAGTTATCAGAGAAGCTGTTCTTTCGGAAAAGTCGGTTACGGACCATGATGATCATCAATTTCGTCCAAGATCATGATCCAGATGGAATAATCGTGAGGCATGTTTCGCATCGTTCCAATTTTCTGCAATTTTCTTCCTGCGGACTTAGTTTTGATGTATCTTGAACTGTCAAAACTCTTTTCTGGCAGCAGCTTGGTTACCATATAAGCTGTTTGACAGCTAAACGGTCTTGCATGTAGCAAAATAGCTTTGCAAAGAAACAGTTAAGCCTCTAAGTTATTTTCATAAATGCCATATCAAAACATGATTTATTTATAGATGCTTTCATAAAAACAAAACAGCCTTTTCAATAATGGCTCATGAAAAATAAATGTAAATGCCGCTGCCATTTTTATAATTTCCATGTATCAAGATTGACACGGTTTATTGTTATACAGCAGTTTATGTGGAATAAAAAAAGGGTTAAATAAGAGTGATTGAGCGAAAAGCTTAACTTCAACGAAGAATCAAACTTTTTTTTGAATAAAAAAATAATTAGAAAGTACAACGTATTTCGAAGGGGCACTTCGTTTTTCAGCACTTTACACAATGAATTCTATTTGGCAATCGAAATTTGATACTAGTGATAAATTATGATAAATCAATATAACTGAGTTAAATCTTTACGTTGAAAATACTGATGGTTAAATGTTTTCTCCAATCAGGTGCGTTTTTGTCGAAATGAATTTGTTGAGACTAAATAAAATTAATGAATACAATTATAATATGAATAAAACTGTTTTGTTTTTATTTTGGCAAGCGTCTAGAGGAAGGTCACGAAACAGGTTTTTATAAATGTCAAAATACTTATATTGTAGATTAGATTTGGTTTTCAAACGGTTTTTAATTTGCTCATTATGAAATCTTTTTATTTTAATCCCATCTAGAACTGCCTCTAAAATATATCCTTCAGAACCTCTGCTAGGGTGGGCCAACTAGCAGAGTTTTAGTCTTTATGAGGTTTTGGGAGAAGAAATCAAGACAAATACGCCTTGACCAGGGTTTTATGGATGTCGTTTTATAACACCCTTGTAGGAATTCATAAAACTTAAAATGTTACTTGCTGTGTTAAATGAACTTCACTTCGAAGCTCACTTCCTTCGTGGAGAAAGTAAAATACGAAGTGCCCTGCCAGTCGTTGCCATCCAGGGTGAGATAGGTATCGTCGTCCATCACGACCGGCACGTTGCGATTCGTCGGGAAAATCGAGTTGACCATCTTATTCAGCCGCTGCCGCTGCGCCATTGCCTGCAGCTCCGAAACCAGTGGACGCGACTTCCGCTTCCTGACATGTATGTTCATGTTCGCCAGGTACTTTTTCACTGTTTGGCCGGTTGAACCGACCAACCGTCCAAGCGCACGCAGCGATGTGGCCAAGGACCGTGCAAGATCCGGGCGGCTGCGTTCGGTGAGGACGCCAGTAGCCATCAAGGTGGTGACGGACCGGGTTTGTTGAAAAATGAACCGCTTAATCCAGAGGATCGCTGCTGACCTGGATCGGGACTGCCCACGCCATCATGACGAAGGACCTGGGGGCTGCAAAATGGTGAGTAGACATCTGGGATGGAGCGTGCGTCCTCGCAACATAACTATGGTCCTCACAAGTTCCTACCTCATGCTTCCACGGGTCAAGAGATGACAAAGACCGCCAGCTAAGGGTTGCGTACTTAGCTGGTAGTGCAGCCTGGGCACTGTTGTCCTTCTGACTTCAGCTAGATTGAGGAGGTGCGTGCTAAGCGTCTGTCCACCAAGGAGGTGCGGCTCAAACAGCGTCTGTCCTGACATCCAGCGGTTCAATAAGAAACGCTGTATCGCGCCAACTATACATTAGGTGGCAGCCGCACCAAGGCGATGTAGGCAGCGTGACCCCGGTAAAGAAGCATGCTGAAATCTTATCCTTCCACGAAAAATGGAAGTATTCTTTATACGGTATATAATTTCAGATCATCCATGAAATTCCCAAGTATTGTATAATAATTTTGAATTGTTTTCTTCCTCCTTGGCTATGATAATGGAAGTCCGTCTACAATTGCAGTAGGATCAGCAGATATGCAGACATTACAAATATAATTGTTATTATCATTTTATATTACAACATCCTTTCACAATATTTTTTATGCTATTTTCAGCTTTGCATTTGCATCGTTGTAAGTTTTGGCCCACCTAACTCACGTTATGTATTTGAAAAGATAGCATGGTTTCTTACATTTTTTTAGAGAGAGAGGAATTTTCTCTATTTTGGAGTTTCAATCATGTAACATCGCAGCGGAAGAGGCAAATAGTGGCATTGAATTATTATTATATGTACATTATGTAGTATTTCATTACAACATCGTATTATTTCCATCATATCATTACCTTCATATTTTCATACAACAAACCTGATTTAGGCGGTATCTGGCTTAAACACGAAACATACCTTCAATTTATGACATCTAGCGTTGCATCTAGCTATGCATATAATATGTCCAGTATAAAACGCAGAAAATTACTGCTGTGGTAAGCTTTTGAAAATTACGGAATCTGTGGTAGGCTTTTGCACTTATTACTGAATGTATTTTTCATTTCCGGTTTGCAAATGGACTTTTTACCAATTCTGAGCTGATCTGATTCATGCAGCGCTGTGTGCCATTTGGCTAGTGTTTGATTTTACATTTCATTCTTTGTCATTACTTCATCATTATTTACACCATCATTATATTTGGCAATATTGTTTTATTGATTTTACTTTATAGATGATTTAAATATTACTTATTGTTTTTTTGCCCATTTATCTTTAACTCCCTTCTAGTTAAATCTTCCCATTTCTAACTCGGTAGCAATGACAATTAGGTCAGCAAAAATAAAAGCAGATTGCTGTTATAAAATCAGCATCAAGTAGAAAACCATGGCAACAGTAAATTAAAATGTATAAATGTTAGTTTTGGTAAATTTCAATAGATTTAATAAACTTTTTCAGGATACCTCAAATCAAGATTTTGGTGAAATGCTGCTATCGCTGAAAACGAACGAAAACGTGCTTAAGTGTGAACCACAGAACGCTACACTTTAATATTTTACAACATTTATTGCATTACAGGATCAACCGAATGAAGATCACATATTACAGATACAAAGGCTTGTAGTATTTTTCATTTACATAACTATATACACCATTATATAAATATTTCATGGGAATGGGAGGGACCATCAGGGCACCCAATTGAAGCACTCTGGATGGGGAGAGTGGGAATGCCAACTCCCCATTGCTAACAGTTTGTGAATAGAGGGCGGGCTCTTCTCCCCGCCCATTGGGGCATCCTCATGTTAGATAGCTTGCTCTTATGACCAATTGTTCAATCTTGTTGTTGGAAGGAGATTCTTTATATCCCTGTGGATACGTATAAGTGATGTTGCCTATCGATCCACCCAACTCCTTTTTGGCCCTTCATACAATGGCATGATTAGGATAATCAGTGGTTATTAAAGCTTGATCAAGTCTAACAGAGAGGAGAGCCCATTGCTGTCGGACTTAGTTTCCGTGCTACAATGGGTGGTAGTACATATCATACATCATACATTTATAGCGGCGAGTCGCGTTGTCCTTCGACGTTGAGAGACCGATGACAGCAACACTTTCTACGATCCCATGCAGCAATCGGTCGATGTGGTGTCTATTGTAGGCACGGTTGTGTTTTTTCACTTAAATATTGATCAATTCTTCAGCAACGCGAACTTTAATCTGTCGAGTATATGTCTTTTTGCAGTGGCTAGGTTATGTTTTGACCAGAAAGATGTCCGCAATTTATTCTCACGTTAACTTCATCGTCAATCTGCAGACATAGTTGGTGCCTCTTCAGAACCTTATTATACAATCACCCAGCGCGAGTTTTGGTCACTAAACTCTGCTTCAACGTCTGGTTGAGTTGCTTGCTTGTATGGAAAGAATGAATTCCTGCTCTAGGGCGGAATCTTTGAAGCGTCTTAAAAGCGTCTTTAAAATAAGGCTGACAATCGTAAGTACCACCAATACTTAAGCTGCTCCGGCAAAATATACAACGCGTGTCAATTTCAACAGAGCTCTAGATGACAATGAGTTGGGCAGTTCGAAAGTGACCAGGGTAAAATTTTATGGATGTATTAGCTGAACCCAGTGGCACTGGCACGTTTGTGGTTTTTTTTTTTGGAATGAGTTTTTTTTTCTTGAATAAGCCGGGGTTCAAACTTCTATCAAAACATGCTTCTTACCCGAGAAATACACGTTTTGTGTTTAAGTAACCTGGATAATTCTCATTTTTGGTAGAAATGTGTGTTTCATTTGTATGGGAGCCCTCCCTTCCACAGGGGGGTGGTTTATCACCATACAATTATTGCCTTCAAAACCCCCCTCATGCCAAATTTGATTCCATTTGCTTGATTAGTTCTCGAACCATCACACTGGGATCTTCGATTATAATAAAAATTTGAGTTCCATTGGTTTGACCCCCCCCCCCTCTTAAGAATGGGGAGGGGTTTTGAACCACCATAGAAACATTCTTGTCTTCAAAACCCCCCACATGCCAGATGTGCTTTTTTATTTATATGGGAGCCCCCCCCCCCAAAATGGGGAGGGGTATTGAATTGCCATAGAAAAATTTCTTGCCTCCAAAAACCTCAACATGCCAAATTTGGTTTCATTTGCTTCATTAGCCTTCGAGTTATGTTAAAAATTATGTTTCTTTTTATGGGAGTCTCCCCTTCCAGAAGGCGCAGGGGTCTCAAACCACCATAGAAACATTTATTTCCTCAAAAACCTCCACATGCCAAATTTGGTTACATTTGCTTGATTTGTTATCGAGTTATGCAGAAATTCGTGTTTCATTTGTATGAGACCCCTCTTCCAGATGGCGGAGGTGTCTCAAACTTCCATAAAAACATTTATCTCCTCCAAAAACCTACACTTGCTAAATTTGGTTCCATATGCTTGAATAGTTCTCGAGTTATGCACAAATTTGTGTTTCATTAGTATGAGAGTATGAGGGTGGAGGGGTCTCGAGTTACCTTAGAAACATTTCTTGCCTTCAAAAACCTCTACCTGCAAAATTTGGTTCCATTTACTTGATTAGTTCTAGAGTTATGCAGAAACTTGTGTTTCATTTGTATGGAAGCCCCCCCCCCCCCCCAACCAGAGAGAGGAGGGGTCTCGAGCTACCGTAGAAATATTTATTGCCTTTAGAACCCCCGCATGCCACATTTGGTTCCATTTGCTTTATTAGATCTAGAGTTATGAAGAAATTTCAGTTTCATTTGTATGACAGCATCCCTTTTAGGACAGGGGAGGGGTCTCAAACCACCATAGAAATATTTTCCGCCTCCAGAAAACCCCACATGCTAAATTTGGTTCCATTTGCTTGATTAGTTCTTGAGATATGCAAAAACATATATAGATAGATAATTTTCCTTTTTGATGTGTGATATTTTGTTACTAAGCACAAATTTAACATCCAAGAAACTCACCGAATCAGTATCGACATAAAAAAAAATCATCTAAATCCCACTATGCGATGCGGATAAGTAAGACTCACCCGTATTTTTTCAAATTTCAATAAAATAAAGGAACAGAAAAAAAAGAAGCGAAAAAAGTTATTTGCATACAATGTAGCATAAAAATGTAAACTTGATAATGGTGATAATATCAAGACTGCATTAAGTTGTAAAGCCTTTCCACGTTACATTTCGGACACAAAAATAATAGCAGCATAGAAAATTTACACATAATTCAAAAAAACCGATTGTTCATTTCACAATAATAGAGTTATATCTATGTTAGAAACAGTTGGTTAAGACGTTTATCCATCTTTCTGTAAAATGCTCACGCTTTCTGTCGCACACCCACCATCAGATTCCATACGGTAGCCTCAGATACGCCCGCCGTGATAATTCTCCATCTTCTCTTGAAATCATCGGTACCATTTGCTTTCTTCTTAGTTTCGATGAGTTTCCGCTTAACTAGAGCCCAGTATTTCTCTATTGGGCGAATTTCTGAACAGTATTGACTGTTCTGTGATTTACACAGATAAAATGAAACATTGAATTTTCTGCGTTATCTAATGCACATAATGGGACTGCTAGATTTGGCAGATATAAATGCGATATTTCATGTAAATTTAAGCCAGATAACGCCTGAATATAGCCTGTTGTATGAAATATTGCAAACATTGTTGTATGGCGCATGAAAGATTGCAAATAATTTCGTTGTTTACGCCTCCTTTGGCTTGAAATTAAACGCGCTTGTGAAAATTAATTATTTTTTTCTGTGCATGGATAATGGGAGAACAGTTTGGAACTGCTCCCACTTCGGCATCCAGCAAATAAAGCCTGTCCACGTTAAATTTCGGACATTTTTCTTTCATTGTAGATTATGAATTATGAATGACAGCTGAAACTCAAACAACATGTTTACGTTCTTGTTACATTCAGTAAAATGGCGTCGAATCAAGTGGAAGTGCGCAAACGCATTTTGTACGAACGGCAGCAAAATCCGAATTTATCGGTACGCGATCTTGCCAAGAAACTAAAACTATCGAAAAGTACCGTGTTTTGTTTTTGCCAATAATTGGATCGGAAGGTTGGAAGTGGAACAAACCGAAAAGTATGCTCCCGACAAATGGACAAGAAGGTGGTGGCCATTATTGGAAAAATCCCAATCTTTCTGTGCGAAATGTGGCTCGCAAAATTGAGAAGTCAAAATCATACGTACAAAAAGTGAAGCAGAGGCAAGGACTGAAGGCGTACAAAGTGAAAAAGGTGCCCAACCGTGTTGATAAGCAAATATTCACTGCAAAGGGTCGTGCTAAGGTGCTTTACATCCATTTTTTACAAACATTTTCTTGTATCATAATGGACAACGAAACATACGTACGCAAAGATCTTAAACAGCTTCCGGGTCTGGCTTTTTACACCGCAATGCAAAGGAACGCTGTTGCTGAGCATTCCCGTACAAAGTTGGTGACCAAATTGCCGAAAAAGTATTTGGTTTGGCAGGCCATAGCCATGTAGTTGTGGTCGCAAATCTAAAAGTTTCGTCTCTGCCGGCACTATCGATATGGATGTTTACGAGAAAGAATGTCTGCAAAGCGGTTGCTACCGGTTATCAGAATCCACGACTCTCCAGCTCTACTTTGGCCTGATCTAGCCTCTTGTCATTATGCGAAATCCGTCCTGGAATGGTATAAGGTACAAGAGGTCAAATACGTGCCAAAAACAACCAATCCACCAAACTGTCTGGAACTTTTTTCAATAGAGAATTACTGGGCTCTAGTTAAGCGGAAACTCTTTGAAACTGTTGTATTCACATACTGTGGTAAAATGTTTATAGCAAGCCTGAATACCGAACCGTCTATCGGTTCTATAATACAAGCTAATAAACGTACAGTCAGTTATAGTTTGAGCGTACCAAGAACAACACATCGTTGTAGTTATCTCCCTTAATCCGAAGATAAATACTTGACTTCAATACCGGTTAGTTCAATGGCGACGAGGAGAATATATAATTTTTTTTTTTTTTAATTTAGTATAACCGTTGAGTGATTAAGGAATCATCAGTGATAACAACTAGTTTTTAAACCGTGGTGTAGTGCGTTTATAGTGGCACGCAAGTTTGCTACTATTGTGCAATAATCAACTATCACCCAGAAGATCACCTCAAGTGTGGAAGGTCCGTTTGGTGCGATAATCATTTGATTGTACATTGATTGCAGAAGTTAATTGCTTATTATTGAAAAACCACGTAGTTATACGTATTTTCCACAGCATTTAATCAGCACACAGCGTGTGTTTCGTTGTGTCTAGTGGTGATCAGTTTTTGTGTGATTTGGACTCCATTGTCCATCGCCATTTTTTTTTTTTTTTTTTTTTCCTAACAGAAAGGCTTTGCGGATTTGTATGACCTGTTTGAATAAACGCCAACAAAGAGCGACCAAAGGTCAGTTTGGGTCATATGTGTGCACTAAAGAACAAATAGATCGTGCTAAAAGTGTTTTTCATCGCTCCTTCAGCGTGGATCTGTTAGTTTGGTAAGCTAGAATTTTTTTTTTTTGTGAATCTTTATCACGCTGCTATCAGCAATATGCCATTGGTGAACAGCATTGAGCCCTACGTCCCGGGCGCCATTCCTTTTTCTCAATACTTGGAACAATTCAATTGGGTGCTAGTTCATCAGAAAATTCCTGCTGATGAGCATAAAGCCACATTTTTAGCATCATGTGGGACGGAAGTTTATTCCGAATTGAAATTGCTGTTTCCGGGTAAAGATTTAGCTAACATCGAGCTCAAGGAATTGATGGATTCTCTTAAAAAGCTTTATGGTCGTAGTGAGAGCGATTTGGTACAGCGTGTGAAGTTTTACGCCCGATCTCAAAAGGCAGGTGAAAGAGCTATTGATTTTGTGCTCTCAGTTAAGCAGTTGGCTGAATATTGTAATTTCGGTCCATTCAAAGATATAGCTATTAGGGATAGGCTAGTTTGTGGTGTTTCTAGTAAACAACTTCAGGAAAGACTGTTGGACGAAGAGGAATTACCCTTGCGAAAGCGGAGAAAATTATTGTCAACCGCGAGCAGGCGGCTGAGAGATTGACTTCGATCAATGGTGAACCGGCTAGGGTAGGTGTTGTTGAGCGTCTAGGTAGCAAGAGAGTTGATTTTCAGCGTGATCCAACACCTACTTCAACGCGGAGTCGTCAAGGGAGCCGTGATAACTACAAACATCGTCGAAATAACAACAGTCGCAACCGCAGCAGAAGTCTTTCGACGCAGAGGAAAAACGGGAAGAAAGTCTACTTTTGTAATTACTGTCGGAGAAAGGGGCACACACGCAAGTACTGTTTCGATTTGAAGCATCAGAAACCATCAGTTAAGTCAGTCGCCGATCTGTCTGAGAAGTTAAGGAGAGCTGCTAGACTGTCAGACTCGGAGGAGGACATGGACGTACTGATGATTTCCACAGTTCTAGGGCCTAGCACCAGCGCCCCATGTTTAGTTGAAGCATATGTTGACGATGGTGTCTTGCGGATGGAAATAGACAGTGGATCTGCTGTTTCCGTTTTTAGTAAGCTGACTTACAATGAACGTTTCAGGCACAAACCGTTAGCTATATGCAACTTGAAATTGGCAGTTGTAGACGGCGCTCGCCTGATCGTTGCTGGTCAGATCATAGTTTCGGTGAAGGCCAACGGGCGGCGCGAAAAGGTACCATTGGTGGTTTTGAATAGTTCGAAAAAAATTATTCCGCTGTTGGGCAGGGATTGGCTCGATATTTACTACCCAGCTTGGCGAGATGCTTTTCGAGGATCGTTGCTGGTAAACCATACAAGCGTTTTGAAGGAGGACGGAGTTGTTGAAGATATAAAGAGTAAGTACTCTAGTGTTTTTGACAACGATTTTTCTGTACCCATATCAGGTTTTGAGGCAGATTTGGTACTCAAAGACGATAAACCCATTTTTAAACGCGCTTATCACGTCCCTTATCGTTTGCGTGACCAGGTAGTTGAGCATATAGAATCGTTGGAAAAAGATGGGGTAATCACTCCAATAGAGGTAAGCGAGTGGGCTTCACCTGTTGTTATTGTTGTCAAGAATGATAAAGGAATTCGGATGGTAGTTGATTGCAAGGATTCCATCAATAAGCTTATAGTACCAAACACTTATCCTTTGCCTATTCCTCAGGATTTGTTTGCTTCGCTGTCTGGCTCAAAAGTGTTTTGTTCTCTTGATCTTGCAAGAGCATATACCCAGTTGCATCTTTCTAAAAAATCTAGAAAATTTATGATTATAAACACGATCAAGGGTCTGCATTCGTACAACCGTTTGCCTCAGGGAGCATCCAGCAGTGCATCCATATTTCAAAAAATGATGGATCAAGTTTTAAAAGATTTGAATTATGTATTTTGCTATTTAGACGATGTTCTTATAGCCGGTAAGAATTTTGAGGATTGTAGAAAGAAACTGTATTTGGTCTTGGAGCGTTTGTCCAAGTTCAACATAAAAGTTAATTTAAAAAAATGCAAATTTTTTGTTTCCAGTTTGCCTTACTTGGGACATGTGTTAACAGAGCAAGGTTTGTTGCCCTGTCCTGAAAAAGTTGAGACGATTCGTAGAGCTAAGCCTCCGAATAACGTCAGCGAGTTGAAGGCATTTTTGGGATTGATCAACTACTATGGTCGATTTATTCCCAACTTATCATCCCGCCTCAGGCCACTCTATTGTTTACTGAGGAAAAATACTAAATATGTTTGGAGTGAAAATTGCAATACTGTTTTCGAAGATTGCAAAAAAATATTGCTAAAACCAAACCTTTTAGAATTTTATGATCCTGACAAACCTATCGTCGTTGTTTCAGATGCCTGCGGATACGGTTTAGGTGGAGTTATAGCACATGTTGTTGGTAAAGAAGAAAGACCAATTAGTTTTACTTCTTTTTCGCTAAATGATGCACAAAAATCGTATCCAATTTTGCACTTGGAAGCACTTGCGGTGGTTAGTACGTGAAAAAAAATTCCATAAGTTTTTATATGGAAAAAAGTTTACTGTTTTCACAGACCACAAACCTTTGATAGCAATTTTTGGGAAAGACGGAATAAAATCAATTTTTGTAACTCGTTTGCAGCGATATATTATGGAATTATCAATTTATGATTTTGAAATCATCTATCGACCTTCTGCAAAAATGGGTAATGCAGATTACTGTTCCCGGTTTCCATTGCCAGAAGAGGTCCCACGAGCTTTGCAAAGAGAATATATAAAAACCATCAATTTTTCCAGTGAAGTCCCACCGGATTTTAATGTTATTGCCATGGAGACAAAGCACGATGAGTTTCTACAACAAATTTTATCGTTTATGAAGACCGGTTGGCCTAAGAAGCTTAGTCGAAGATTCAGGGATTTTTATTCGAATCACCAAGATTTAGAGGAAGTTGATGGGTGTTTAATATTTCAAGATCGTATTGTTATACCTGCAAAGCATCAAGATTCAGTACTCAAGCTTCTACACAGGATCCATTCAGGAATAACAAAGTTTAAACAGTTGGCTAGAAGGTCTGTTTATTGGTTTGGTATCGATAGCGATATTGAAAACTTCGTGAAACATTGTGTAGTTTGTAATCAGATGTCTGTTGTTCCAAAGACTTCTACACAAACCAGTTGGATTCCAACAAGTCGTCCTTTTAGCAGGATCCATGCAGACTTTTTCTATTTTCAACAGAAAGTTTTCCTTGTTATAGTTGACAGTTATTCGAAGTGGCTGGAGGTAGAGTATATGAAGTACGGTACGGATGCGGGTAAAGTTAAAAGTAAGTTCATGGCTTTATTTGCGAGGGTTGGTCTTCCTGACGTCATAGTGATCGATGGAGGCCCTCCGTTTAACTCAAAATATTTGGTTGACTTTTGGAGTCAACAAGGGATACAAGTTTTGAAAAGTCCTCCGTACCACCCCTCGAGTAACGGACAAGCCGAACGAATGGTTCGTGTTGTCAAAGAGGTTTTGAAAAAGTTCCTGTTGGATCCTGACATAAAGGGTTTGGATATTGCAGAACAAATTTCATATTTTTTGTTTAATTATCGGAACACCTGTTCAGAAAGTGCACAGTTTCCTTCTGAAAAATTACTTAGTTTCACACCGAAAACGACTTTGGATTTGGTCAATCCAAAGCTTAGTTTTAAAAACCACTTAACGACTCACACTTGTGAGGAAGATTTTAGTTTAAATGATGACAAACCAGCTATACCTGATAAGTTTTCTCAGCTACGTCATGGAGAACCAATCTACTTCAAGAACTTTAGGGCTACGGAAGTGAAGAGGTGGTTGGATGCCAAGTTCTTGAAACGTTTGTCCAAAAATGTATTCCAGGTTTCTGTCGGGGGTCGAATGTATTCGGCTCATCGCGACCAACTCAAATTGAAACCCAAGGCACACAGAACACTTGTGTGTGGTTGGCAGCCGAATAGGAAACGACGGAGAGAAGACGATGCGGATTTCGACGAAAACTCAGACAGCAGTGATTATTATGGAAAGCAGATTCTTTCATCAACGATCCACACCAACATTCTATGGTTGAAGTCGGCAATAGTTTGTCGGTACCTTCAACTAGCGGCAATAGTTTGTCCAAAAATATTCCAGACAGTAGTTTGTCTACAAGTAAGATGGCGTTGAGTGGCAGAAGTGTGCTACCTTCATCAGGCGATCAGATGCCTATGAGCGCAAGTTCTTGTCATCAGAAAAGTGCAAGACAAGATGACGCATTCGAAGTGTTATCAAACGATCAAGGTTTACTAGGTGCAGGCTTAAGTGTTCCTTCCGGACAAGATGCGGATAATCAAAAGGTGGCTGATTCGCGGAACGATACGCTTCCCAGGCGATCTCGTCGATTAAAACGTCAGAAGATACATATGGATTATAAATATTATTAGATTAGGCTTTTATATGAATTTGTGCTAAATAATTGTACTATCGAATTGAAATTGAAATATTGTACATAATTTCCTTAGGGAAGAGAACTGTTGTATCCACATACTGTGGTAAAATGTTTATAGCAAGTCTGAATACCGAACCGTCTATCGGTTCTATAATACAAGCTAATAAACGTACAGTCAGTTATAGTTTGAGCGTACCAAGAACAACACATCGTTGTAGTTATCTCCCTTAATCCGAAGATAAATACTTGACTTCAACACCGGTTAGTTCAGAAACTAAGAAGAAAGCAAATGGTACCGATGATTTCAAAAGAAGATGGAGAATCGTCACGGCGGGCGTATCTGAGGATACCGTACGGAACCTGATGGCGGGTGTACCAAAGAAAGCTCGAGAATTTTACAGAAAGATGGATCAACATCTTAATCAACTGTTTCTAACATAGATATAACTCTATTATTGTGAAATGAACAATCGGTTTTGTTGAATTATGTGTAAATCGTGGCTTAATGTGGCTTTAACCACGATGTTTCATCTTCACTCCTCCTTCTTCATCGTGGTTTATCGTAGGAGGTTTTCAAAAATTTACCCTCTCACCCTATATGCCCATGCTATTTCTGGATAGCTTCTAAGTTAATTGACTGCAAATTCAACTGTTCTTTGAAAGACTGATAATTCTCATTTTATGATTCCTTGGAACTTCTGCACATACCGTATACACAGTGCCAATAAGAAGGTAACACAGAATTTTGTTTGTTATGAGTCAGTGTAAATTAAAAGCATTCTTCACATTTCAACCCTCAACCGAATTCATTTGGCATTCTTTGCGTTTCTTTCATTTTCCATGCCAAACTGGATGCTCTGGAACAGCGATACCAATTTTCACATCCGTTGATTGGGTAAATAAACTCCCAGTTCACATTGATGATTGAAATTGCTTTCAATTCCAGAGCCGAATTCCACAAAGAGTAACACTCTCATCCGGGAAAACGCAATAATGAAGAGGATACATAACCTATAACACATGATTTTAGGGTATCAGGTGAACTGGTCTGTAAATGCACAGTATTGCCAGCCGTTGACAGAAGGTTCGATTTGCGACCCGACTAGAAGATCTTTCAGGTTGAATAAATGAAATATAGATGCAACTATAGAATTGCTAATTTGAACACTTAAAAATAAAAAGAAACACACGCACCACTGATATGTCAAACGCCATGAAGAGGACTATCATCCGACGTGGTTGAAATCGGATTCTATCATCCTCCCTTGGATACTGAAATGCAAATATTTGAAAAATATTTCCCTTGTCAATCGCAATTGTTGTTTGCACCGTACGATGTCTAAAAATGGTTCATAATAGAAATCGATACTTCGATATGAATAAAAAAGCTGACCGGGAGCAAGAGTGCTACAGTTTCGCTTGCTATATCATGCTATGGCAGGTGGTCCCTTGAGACAAGCGTAGTTTGCTATCATGAAATGGATGCACGTTTTTTTTTTTTTTGCACAAATCACAATATTTTGCGTTGGGAAGTAATACCAGCTTTGTTATGAATATGCATGCATATCGACATTCGATGCCGACTTCACTCCGATGCACAGTGGGGACCTTTGGAAAAATAGACAGTCAAAATTTCTAGTCAATCCTGGGTTATCCGGTTCAGCGCTCGATGTGGTATGATTAGCAATTAGGTATATGTTTAGTATAAGGATTATTATTATCATACACGTTGTTATAATAAAGACCATTTTTTATTATTTTGATTGAATTGGGATTCCGAAAAATTTCAGTTAGGCTTGAATACAGGGTTCAAACCAAGCAGTTTAAAAATCTAGAACAGGTATGTTGAACACTTTACTTGGAATAAATTAACGGGAAATGTCATGTAAATTGAAGCAAAATATCGCAAAATCTGATCTATGTAAGCAAGATTGCGAAAAATTTCGTTGTTTACGGGACTTATGCACGAAATATGCGTGATAAAGGCTAACTTAAGGCATCACCCATGTAAAGAAGACTAGACAAGAGATGATAAAAATTATCATTCACACCGTTTGTTTACACCGTGTCCAATATATTCTCATACAAAATAAAACTCTATTTATTTCAAATCGTTAATCCAGATTTTATTGATAACTATACCCATTATATTTCAATATAATACTGATCAACTACAGCATATGTTTTGGAATAACACCACCTTTAACCTTCTTGACCAGCTCCAGACGTTTTTCGAAACCGTCACAGGCGGCACGCAAGACTTCCATCGGCAATTCGTCCCAAATTCGTTTGATTACGGTTTTAAATTGGTTCATATTAGACGCCCTGTGGTCATTTACTTTCGCCAGCATGTATGACCATAAGGAATAATCCAAGGGACTCAGATCTGGTGAACTGGGAGGCCATTCATTCTTGTCCAAAAAGTCGGTCAAATTTTCTCGGCACCAGCCCTGAACGAGATTTGCAGTATGCGATGACGCTCCGTCCTGCTGAAACACATAGTGATCATCTCCAAACACCTCGTGTACATATGGCTTGACAACATTCTCCGAAACGTCCGTTTTATAATATACAGCATTCACTTTAACGCCTTTTTCGATGAAAACCAGTGGTAAATTGCCTCGCTTGCAAATTCCTCCCCAAACCTTCACTGACGCAGCACTTTGGAACCGTGGAATATTCCTATCACTCTCTGGAACAGTTCTCGAAGAGAGAGCCCACAATCTGTCGTTGTGGACATTGTGGGATTGTTGCAAGACGAATAACTTTTCGTCGGAAAAGATAAATTCTTCCCCACCGTGCCGCGACAAAAGCAGACTTGCTCTTTCGAGTCGTTCTGATTGGAAGGTTCCAAAACTCCGTGAACCTAACGTTTCTTGAAAGCTTGGAATCCGAGGTCATTTTGCAGTATATTGTGCATTGACGATCTCGAAACATTTGGATCTGCGGCCATTTTACGTACAGAGCGCTGTGATTTTCGTCTAATCCGTTCCCTGACCACTTTAACAACTCGTGCAGCCCGCACCGTACGAGTACGACTGGATCTCTTCCGGTCATCCAACGAGCAGGTGCCACAGTACGTTCGGATGGTTCGGTACACAAAATCCCGCTTTACTCCGAGGTTTTTCAAATTTCTGAAAATAGCGCCCGGGCGTTTACCTTTCAAAAACTTTTTTATCACCACAGCACGAAACTCCTTCATCGCTGGTAAAAGATAAACACCGAATGAAAACAATCGGACATAACTTAAAAGCGTTTGTATAAACATAGTGCAAAACTACACCAACACATACGTGAAGCATGTTGAGTAGTTGCACGACACCAATGCTAGGAAAATGTTTATGAGAATATATTGGACACGATGTATATCTAAAGATTGTACTCGAAAATAATGCAACAGACAAAAATGATGTATTTGAAAGTCTCAGGGAATAAATAAACCCATAATAGCTAAGTGTTTGCAAAGTTGGTTTATTCAACACGAACTTAACACTACCCATCAAATTCAGGCAACACTTGCGCCATCTTCCATACACCCTTTCATCAACTCTTTCTTCAAATCCTTGTCGTTTTTGAACACCTTCCCTGTTTTCGAGCTTGCTCTTCATAATCGCCCAGAATTTTTCTATTGGGCGAAGTTCTGGCGAGTTTGGTGGATTTGCCTGCTTCGGCACAAAAACAACATCGTTGGTTTCGTACCACTCCATCACCGGTTTCGCGTAATAGCACGATGCCAAAACCGGCCAAAACAGAGAGTCACCTTCGTGGGACCTGTATATATTTGACCATTGATGGTGCCGGTCGTTACGTACGGATTGCTGAATTTGCCGCACCCACATACCAAATTTGTTGACCTTTTTCTTCCAAAACTTCTCCGGAACATATGTTTATCGGGTCAGTTAGGCACTTTCCTTACCATGAAGACATGAAATCCGAATTGTTTCATTATTTGCTGGACGAACCAGACGGAAGAATTGACCTTCTTGGCCACGTCCTAAATCGAATGGTTCGGGTTGCACTTGAAATAATCTTTCACCTTCCTTGCGTTCACGAGGACGTCGTCTTCGCTTTTCTTCCGCTGTGTCGTCTCCTTGAACGATTTAATCACACGGGACACGGTCGAATTGTCGATTCCCAACTGTTTCGCGATCCACCTGTGTGACTAGCCTGGAGTTTTCATGACTGCACCCATATTTTTTGTCGAAGCACTTCTTGCTTGGAAGCCATCTGAATAATCACTTGACAGATTGTGAAGAAATTTTGCACATGTTAGCATTACGCTCTAGTTTTACTCAAAATTTTATTAATTTTTACCCATGCTAAAATTATACACAAAAGAAAGTTTTGCATTTTTATCGAGCACAATCTCTACATGGAAATCAAATCACAATCAATCAGTTTAATGTAAATTATGCGTATTTCTTTCAGGCATGTATTTGTTCACATTGATTGTTGTTTTTGTATTCTCCCAAGCGCGGAAGTAACGATCTTTGATGAGGGGATTTCCTCCTCTTGCCTATCCTGCATGGGGTAGTATGGTAAAGGGTTATGTGCCTGATCGGATACTACTGTTAAATAATGCCCTCTGCTCGTTTTCAAACTTGATCTTTCAATTTTCAAGGCCTGCCGTTGCCCTATACGGAACTATCAATACACTTTCTCTTCATGTCTATTTCGTTCTAGCAATAAATCTAGCTTCGCATGGAGATGATAAATTATCTACTTCTGACAAACATGTATTTGTTTTTCAATTTTCTATTGATCTCAATCAAAAACACACAAAAAATCCGGAACATTATCCCCTGGTACAATGCCATAAATTTATAATTTTCTCAACAAAATTACATGGAAGCACTAGCCGAATCACAGCAAATCGTTTGCAGGAAACATATTATCATTTTGTTTGTGGTTAAATCGGTTCAAAGTGGACAATAAGCGGAGTTTAACAAACATGTTAGTTTTTCCAATGATGTAAATCAGTACCATTCTTTGTGAGTGGCTCCTACAGTTTCTTTACTGTTTGTTTAAATCAGTACAAATCGACTTCCTAATGATGCTAACCACTATCGCACTTTGCGAGTAGCATCTTTTCTGTTGATTTAATATGCGGCCAATAAGCGGATTTTAAAAGAGATGTTAACGACATCCAACCTAATGGTAAACCTAAATGGTACACTGTAAATGGAATCTCATTAAGAAGATTGGACAAGGAAGAGGGTGTGAACATTGGAGCGATGCAAACTGTAGTTAAAAAATATGGAGAATAATGTACTTTTGAATATGCACCGAGGAGTGGTTGGAAATCCGGTCCTGTAATTCCTGCTATTGACAAGAAGATCACGGATGCCTATGAGCAGAAACCATCGCCTTCCGTTCGAAATGTGGCAAAAAAGATAAGAACCTCGATTTCTTACGTGATGCGTGCAAAAGAGTGACTTGGACTCAAGACAGAAGAAACCGAGAGCCCGGCAACTATATGATACAATTTGGTGTAGGAATTCTGGGGATTATAAAACCCTTTCTTGGCCACAATACTTCACTATATGCAAGGACAGGGATATCCCCGAAACGGAGAAGGCAATTTTTCCCGAAAAAAATGGCAAGGAGGTAATGGTTTGGTAGGCAATATGCAAATACGACAAAATATCCAGCCCGTTCGTAACACCAATGAGGTGGCAATGAACACCCAGAAGTACATCGAGGAATACCTCCTAAAGCGTTTATTGCCGATGATCAACCAGCATGATGGTTCAGTCATATTTTAGCCAAGGACACACACATGGTGGTACAGAAGCCAAAATGTATGTTTCGTACCGAAAGACATGAATCCACAAAATTTCCCGGAGGCACGGCCAATCAAGACTCAATAATTTAATAGTTTAAATCGGTTCAAAGTGAAGTTTAAGAAATGATTCGTTTTCTCAATATATAAACATATATTTCACTTTGTGAGTGACCCCAAAAGCATTCTTACTGTTGATTTAAATTGATTCAAAACAGCCAGTAAGCGGAGTTTAAAAAATATGCTTATTTTCCATATGATATAAACCACCATCACACTTTGTGACTGGCACCAACAGCATCTTTACTATTGGTTCAAATCGTTTCAATTCGACTATTAGGCGTAGTTCAAGAATTGTATGTTTTGCTAATGAACTAATCTTCCATCACACTTTGTGAGTGGCCCGGACAGCATCCTTTCTGTTAGTTTAAATCAATTCGAAGCTTTAAACACATGTTTGTTCTTGCAAATACATGTTTGTTCTTGCAGTGCTTTAAATACAGGTTTGTTTCTGAAGTGAAGTAAACCACCATAACATTTTGTAACTAACCTCAACTCGGTACAAATCGACCCGCAAGTGCAGTTAAAAAAATTATTTTCTTTTTTCAATGTTGTTTACAACTACCACTGTTTGTGAGTGGCTCGTACTGTCAATTTAAATAGGTTCAAATCGGCCAATAAAGAGAGTTTGAAAACATGGTTTTGTTCCCAATGATGTGAACCACCATCACATTTTGTGAGTGCATCAGCATCTTTACAGTTGGTTTACATCAGTCAATATCGATTCTTAAATGTCTTTTGTTTCTCCATTGTTCTTACCCATAATCATATCTTGTGAGTAGCCTCAATAGCATAGTTGCTGTTGGCTTAAGTTGATAATATTTTTTAAAGATATATATTTGTGCTTCTCCTCAAAAAAGACAAGGTGGAAAATAATCGGAAAAAATGAATATCCAACATCCCAGTAATGTCAAGTGGAAGTGCAACGAATTTTTCGGCTTCTAATTAAGCAAATATCACGTCAACACATTCTTATCCTCTCCTAATTTGACCTGCATTTGGGAGGCGCTGGCGTTGGTATTTCCTTAGCTTGGGATCACCAATTTCTACACGTTGAAGATGTATATCAGTGCCAAGTATCATCTGTTGGTTCTCTGTGTAATAACAGCTGATCTAGCAATAATAGATTAGGAGCTCCGGACGTTCAATCATGCTCATGCTTGTGCAGAAGGTGGAAACATTCAAGACATAAATCCATTCACATTCTTGTCGACTAAGTTTGGGCCTGCAGTCTCAATGTAAATTAAATGAACGGTTTTTTCATTCTACACTCAAAAAACTCGACACGTTGTTTCCACGCGAAACGCACGTAATTTTCGTCCACTGCCAAAACCAGTTATAAAAACGTGGAATTTACGTAAGAGCTACGTGATTTTCACGTAAATTTACATTCTACGTAAAAATCACATAAATGTCACGTGATTTATTACGTACAATTCGCCTGATTTTACTGAAGAAGATTTGGTTACGTGTTCAGGTGAAAGTTACGTGAAATTTCACGTGGAAACAACGTGTCGATTTTTTGAGTGTATCCTTTGTTTCGACTCTGAGTAGAGTCTAATTCAGGAAAAACTGAAGTGAATTATTTGTCCCTGCATGTATTGTCTATGTAAAAATCCTATTCAATTCAATATAACTCAACTTTTATTAAAATCAAAGTAAATGTCTACAGACTTAAAAATCCTTGTCTAATAACTGCAATGTTAAAAAGAAATATGTAACTTTCAATGTTATCTTAAACACATAAACAATGCTAAATTTGGCATACATTTTCGGGATAATTAATGTAAATTTTACCCAGATATCACCTTGTTAAGGTCTGCTGTATGAAAGATTGCAAACAATTGTTCATGTTTTCATTGTTTGAGAATTGAACGAGACGCAATTTTACGCATTTAACTCAATTTCTTCAACCGTCAAAATACAAAAAATTATTTTAAAATTATTGACTTGCTCATGATAGTCAGCGATAACTTTTATTTTGAATAATAATTATAAATTAAAAAATTTGATAGTTTTTTTTCTTGCTGAGGATGCCATTATTCAGTTCAAAGGGTGAACACGAGTTTATTGCAACAATTAGAAGTGGCTGTAGCTTTATTCCCACAGAACAAAAATTTTCCAAACAAGGCACAGTTCCTCCTTAAAGTGTATTGTTTGCATCCTGTGAATTGCGTAGTAGTGCAGTTTTGGCTATGTGTAAGTCAAGTAGAGACGAATGAAAAAAAAAATGTACGCTCACATGGAAAACCCAAGGGGACCATCGTGCTTTGGAATAAATGCTGCAAAATTGTAATTCAACCATCTCAAGAGTACTAAAAAGGTTCAATGACCGGTTGACTTTAGATCCCAAGCGTGGAACAGGAAGGAAACCGAGAGCAGCATGTAGAATGACAAAGGGAAAGGTTAAGGAAAATTTCACTCGAAATCCCAAAGGTACCTGGCGAACATGAAAATACATGTCAGGAAGCGGGAGTCGCGTCCACTGGTTTCGGAGCTGCAAGCAATGGCGCAGCGGCAGCGGCTGATCACCCTGGATGGTAAAGATTGGCAGGGCACTTCGTATTTTACTTCCCCCACGAAGAAAGTGAGCTCCGAAGTGAAGTTCATTTCACACACCAAGTTCCCCAAGAAGGTGCTGTTGTGGCTGACAATCAGCGAGAAGGGGATGTCAAAGCCGCTCTTCTTTCGCTCCGGACTGGCCGTGAACGGGGAAATTTATAGTACGAAATGCCTGCCGGAAGTTGCGTCGTTCATCAAGAAATACCATAAGGGCGAAGGCATGGTGTTCTGGCCGGATCTGGCGTCGGCCCACTACTCGAAGCGATCGTTGGAGGAGAAGGAGCGGCTGAATATCGATGTGGTACCCAAGTAAGGGCGTAGATTTTTTTTGCAAGTATGCTTAAATAATTACCTTCTATGGGAAATTTGTCAAAAGCAATTATCTGTCTTAGCATTTTTTTTATCATCATCCGAAAAAAGTCCATTTTTTTAATGCAAAAGTTATCTGAACATTGTAATACGACTTCTGGTTGTCTGGGAAGGTTCAAACTTCCCAAACCACGATAAACGGCAGCAAACTGTTGCCAGGACTCGTGCTAGGAAGCTCTTCACGGACATTTTGACAGTTGGTGAGTAAAACATACGTCAAAACGGACCTCCAACAAATGCCAGGACAGGAGTTTACATACATTCAAAGTGGAACAAAATGTCTAAATTCACATCCAAATACTCCTTTTGGCAGGCTTCCTGCACCTGTGGAAAGCTAAGTGAAATTTTTGTCACTACGGGCACCATCTATGGCGAAATTTATAAGACTGAATGCCTCCATGAAGTCTATTGCCGTTTTCGGAGCAGCACAATGAAAAACCACTAGTTTGGCCTGACTTAGCTTCACACGCTCAGCTATTCTAAGAGCGGGCTTAGCTATTCTAAGAGCGTGCCCAAAAAACATCGATGTTGAATAACTGTTCGTTCAATCAAATTTGGAGAAGTTGTACAGCTTTTTCTTCTAGCAAACTGAGTAACTTTTCCAAACTTGTTTGAACAAGCAGTTATTCGACACTGATGTTTGTTGGGTGCTGGAATGAGGTGAGACTGACTCAGAGCATTTTTTCCCAAAGACATGAATCTACCGAACTACCCTGAGCTACGTTCAATCGAAACTTATTGGGCCATGATGAAGCGGGAACTCGAAAAGACAATGGAGAAAGTAATGGATTTAAATGACTTACGTATGTATGAAGTGGATAAAAGATGAGAAAAGGATACCGGGAAAACTTTACAAGCTCTTATGGATAGTGTGAAGGGAAAGCGTCGAGAATTTTACATAACAACCTCCAATGATTGATGCAATTTATGTTAATTGAGCCTAATACATGTATAAAGCTGGATTTTATCCGATAAATACATGAGATTTCAAAGTAAATTAACTTTACTGCAATAATTTCGTGTTTGCCTTTTAGTTATTCGACAATATCCTATTTGGTGAAAAACAAGATGCAGAGGAGAGAAGATTGCAGTAGCGACTATTCCCATCACATCAATATTTGCGCTCCCTTGAATCCAATATCAGAAAAGATGCGAACGCAAACAATCCATGGCTGGCGGCTATGTCTGAGTTGGGACTTTTTTTTTTGTTCTACGACCAACCTTTACTTTTGCGAACCATCCGTATGTAGCACTCACAGTAACATCGTGTCAAGCATATATTACATCCAGTTTTTCATGATTGCAAAACGGTACATCAACGTTATGTTTCATACAGCTTAATATCGATACTCATTCAATCAGTTCAAGAGAAATCAAGAACTACCAGGTTAGTCAAAAGGTTTTGAAAGCGGAAATGAAAATACATTTTTTTTGCGAAATCACTTGTTTTGCTCAGTATAGTATCCCATAAGATCAATACACTTGGTCCAACGATCTTTCAGACGTGTTGTCTCATCACGGAAGTGACCATGTACGACGGATATAACCTCTTCTTTTGATAAAAAAAAAATGCTTTCCACGAAGGAATTTTTTGAGGTGTGAGAACAATCAGAAGTCAGAGGGAGCTAAATCTGGCAAATAGGGTGGATGCTGCAACAATTTGCTGATTTTCGCGATGGTATTTGGGGTGTGTGAGCAGGTGAATTGTCTTGATGAAAAATTATTTTTTCCTTCCGGCAACAGGGTCTTTTTTCACAAATTTTCTCATCCGACTGGTCAAAAAGGTCACAATAAAAATCAGAGTTGATTCTCTCACCAGTTTGGAGATAATCTATCAATAAGATTCCTTTTGCATCCCAAAAAAAACTGACGCTAACACCTTCTTGGTCAATTTCTGGACACGAACTCGCTTTGGAGCCAAAATGCCTGGTTCACACCACTTCTTAGCCTCATCTTTTGATTCAGGATCATGGCGGTAGACCCAAGTCTCATCCATAGTGATGAATCGACGCAGAAAATTCTTTTTATTTTTTAGAAATTGCTCCAAATGTTGCTCAGAAAGTCGCATTGTTGGCAAATGCGGCACCCATTGTGCACACATTTTTTTAAACCCAAAACTTCAGCCAAAATATTCCATGTTGTTCCATGTGAGATGCCTTGGTGTCAGTTGATGCACTTTTTGGACGTCCTGAGCGTGGATCGTCTTCAACACTTGTACGGTTACGCTTAAACTCCAAAACCCATCGGTGAACGGTTAGAAATGACGGAGAAGACTTTTTTAATACTCTCACCATCTTTGCATGGATCTCAGTAGCCGAAAAACCTTCCGAAACAAATAATTTAATCGCGGCACGATATTCGGATTTTTCCATTTTTAAAAAATAAATTGACACGTCAACTTCAAATGACTTGTAAACAAAGAATGAATTGACAGATCGAAATGAGTACGTTCTAATGAAAGATGAAATATTCAAATGGCATAGAAATTTTGGTTTCATAACTTTTTGACTAACCTAGTAGAGCAATTTTAACGTTTTCGATTTTTCATCACAGATTCACTCTCTTTTAAATCAAGGTGACAAGAGGCAACATTTTCATCATTTTTCAACTTGAAAATGCTAGCACGAAGAATACTATTGTTTGATTACTGAAAATACAATCAACTTGCTGCTTGTAATATTTCTTTTTAAAATGGAATGGAAATCGACGATATTCGTATCGCTCCAATTCCGGCATTATTAGGAATTGCCTGCCAATCCTTCAACCATAAAAACCTTGCAAGGCAGTACCAACTCGTAGGAACCTTTTTTCAGGCATTCAAGTGAAATGAAGCAATAAACTCAAGATTTTTCAATTGTGCATAAATAAGATAGACCCTATTTCCAGGAGCTTTCAGGAAAATAAAATACCAACCTATTTTTCCACGCTTAGCACGAGTGGTGTAGAGGGTTATTTATAACTGCTTGGCTGGTGTCATCATATTGGTGAAAAATGGTACGTACTCGTGAATACGCAAAAGTTCTTCTACTTCTTTTTTGAATTTTCAAGCTGCCACATTAGTATAAGTATGATTATGTATGATTATTATTAGTATGATTATGTGGGAAGTACTATAATACCCTATTACCAGGGAGTCGAGAAACTTTTCTTTACGAAAAACTCCAAGACTATACCGGGAATCGAATCCAGCATGTTGTTGCTTTGTGGTTGTGATTTCACCGACTGAGCTAAATGAGGACCCGAAGCAGGTTTCAATTGAAAATAATAAATAAAAAAATCGGGTGGGTAGTGTGTATTTTCGCACAGAACCTACAGCCTTATTACGTTATTTCCTCCTATTTATATTCCTCTATTTGCCGACACCTTTCGGGCCTATATTTACAGTTTTCCCATCATTAGTACAGTAACAGTGAATACACATCTTATAAAAAAAAAAGCAAAGTATTCTAACTAACTTTAACATGCTTGCTCCAGAAATTGGTTTTTCAGTTTTAAAATTCAGAATAGTTTTACCTGTTACCAGCCAAAAAAGGGTAATACTGTAAGTCTACACGACGGAAAAACGGAATGTGTCATTGTGTGACCGACCGTCGCCCTCTAGGCAGTTTCATACGCTCGCTACATTGCATGTAAGCTGCCGTTCAAGCAGCACTTTCAATATGGACTGGGTTCATTTTTGACAAGGCACAGTTTTTGTTTCCCTCGCACCCGGTTTGTCCAAGCCAGCAGGTAGGTGGGACGAATTTCAAGACCGGATGAGCAGGAAGGAAATAATTCAATTCAGAGCCACAGTAATTGAAGATGTCCGCTCCGTTAACCTTTCGGAAACTCAACCACGGAAATGGAATATGGAAAGGTGTGGTAACCCATCGTCCGGAAATAATTGCAAACGCTTTGATCCAGCGGCATGGTACCGGTTAAGCGTTGTGATGTAAGAATGAAGAATCAGTAAAATAGGGAAAAATGGGTTTGTTGGAAGTCCTATACTTGAACTTTCTAGAGTACACTTGCCACTCGTTAGGGCGCTGGGTTTACTTTTTTCCTTGTGGTTCATTTGGAGCTATGGAGAAGCCAGAACCACCCATTAGAAGACGGAAAAGCGAGTAGGAAGCTCATCCATCATCATTTATGAATGAAATGTTTTCGGACATTTCAGATTGAAGTAAAAATATTTTACACCATCATATTGTTTGGGATCTATACCCGAGCATAAAATTAAAACAAACTAACTTTTTTGATATTTTGATGACGTTGAGTTGAAAGCTTTCAGATCCAAAATTAAAAGAGCTACACGTTATACGAAGTTAATCATGATATCATGATCATCATATCTAATGATGGAATTGTTATTTATGTGGAAATGATAACAAAATAAGTTAGCAATGTGGTAATGATATCACGTAATCAAGAACTATTTAGATCACGTTTTTAGGCAAAAACCTGAAAACGTGAAATAAATCGTGAAAATTATATTTTTGGGAACATTCGATTCTGTGTATAATTGCTCTGCCACCTGGTATATCCACCTATGCATCGTAGCAACCTTGTTGTGTAAAATCTGACAGCGTTATTAGTTGATTGCAGCAGCTATGGCGAAAACAGTCAAGAAACTACGCTTGTTCGTACTGCCATAATATATATGATCCTACATTTACAACATCTTCTCTCTTCTGGAGAAAGGCTAGAGCATCGAACGGAAGCCTGGTTCCAGCTGCTCGATAGTGCTGTGCGACCTAAATGTGCAGCAAAATCTGAAGAAGAAGACCGAAGGTAAAGGGCCTCATCGTTCCGCACCTTGGGCCAAGAGGTTGATGGAACCGGCCAAACGGTGAAAAAATACTTGGGCAAGATGGACATTGTTATGCGGAAGCGTCAGTCGTTGCCGACTGGGTCTCAGCATCAGGCAATCATATAAAAAGAGCGGCGGGTGGTGCTGGTGAAAAACATCTTTCCGGCGAAGCGTGACGTCGTGGTCATAATAGATGAAGAGACTTATTGGACGCTGCGACTGGCAAGCGATCGGGTACTTCCCAAGTAACAATTTTAGTTTTATTCCCGCCATATAGCACTCCTCCCGGCTTTGTTGATAAGACTACATTCAAAACTGTTTTGTCTACCAACACCTCCTCTATGCTTCTTTGAAGCCGGAATTTGTACAAAGTGGCCCATTCTATAGACGGTTGTGAAAACAAGTTAATAAAACCTTTATAAGAACATAAAGATTTTGAAAATGTTCTAGTGAAAAATGTTATGACCACTTGAGAACCTTCATAAAACCTATTGGCTGCCATTAAAACCAGAATGTGGCCAAAGGGCCACAGCTGTCAAACTTCACTGTGAAATCAAGGTTGGTTTTTGTTGTTCTGCTTTGTTCGATTCTCTGCTCTTCTGATTCATTTAGCAGTAAAAAAAGATCTAGTGTTGCAGGAAATTTTGTTTGATAGCAAAATATCCAAAACAAATTGTATTTTCTATTATTAGTATTATGCTCCAAATTAAATGCGCATTTATTTTTAGGGAGAATATTGGCACGATAAGAGCCGAAAATTAATGCACCTCGGAAATTATGCGAATTTACAACAACATAAATCAAATTAAAACAAATATATTTGATAAATTAATCATGAATTTTCTGAAAAGCGCTTAGAATTGGATGAGATTATCTGAGAGAATGCCAAAATTAGTCTCTGATCTACAGTTTATTTGCATACCATTGAAAATTTGATGCATTTATTTTTCCACATTTCAATTATTTCTATTATGGCGATTGGAAAATAATCACAGTTTTGCCATAAAGCCAATTTTTCTTCGCAACGACTATTATAAAACTATTTGGTCTTATGGTGACTTTCTTCAATGCCAATTTGCCGTTTAATGCATTTACTGGAGGCAAAATGCTTTTAAAATGCTTTTTCAACTGATCATAATATAATAATAATAATAAGTCCTAAAACGGCATTTCAATACGGCATTTTACGAGTTCATAAAGTCGAAATAAAACCTTTGATAGGAGTAAAAGGAATATGAGAAACAAGGTTTTAAGATTGTTGTAAACAAGCTGTGTCAGTTCTCATAAACCTGACTAAAATATGAAACCTATTGGCACCTCTTGGTGCCACAATAAAACCAAATTGATTTCAAGTGGCTTTCATAAAACCTTAAAGAAACTTAATAAAGCAGGATGGTGTTAGCAATGTTACTTGGTTTACACCCCCCTCAAAGCAGATAAGAGTTGAGGACAAATATTTCTCCAAGTTCTCGAATATGGTCCTTCTGTGGCTGACGATCAGCAGGAATAGAATGCTCAAACCGCTGTTCTTTCCTTTGGGGCTTGGGGTGAACGTTGAGATATACAGTACGAAAGGCCTGCCGGAAGTTGCCGCCTTCACCAAGAAGTATCACGCGAAGGAAGATGTGGTTTATTGGCCGGACCTGGCCTCTTCTCATTATGCCTAGAGATCATCGAAGGAGATAATCTGGCCTAAGATAAACGTTGTACCGAACACTGCCAACTCTCCCAATGTCTCCCAGCTGCGACCTATAGCAACTTTTTGGACGAACTTCATACGAAAGATCTACTCCAATTTTTTCGTCGTCAAACGGAGTTGTTTTTTGCATTATGTTATGCCAAACGTCATTAATTCCAATCGGCAATTATTCCAATCCAATCAAATAAAAAGTTTATCGAAAAGTAGTTCGCAACATTTAAACAGTAATTGCTCTAAATGGCTTAATTTTTTTAGTGTGTTTTCCGGAGACATGTCTATACCAGTTAAGCAATCGATTGGTTTCGATATAGTGGATGGTTTCAAAGATCAGTCGAATTTATCTGGACACGCCAATGAAAATTCTGCACATTTTGTGCTCGGGAAAGGGCCCGGGAACCAAATTCCAAAACGGGTGAAAGTGAACTAGAAAAATGTAATCGAAATGTTTCGTGAGACCCTTTTCGTGAAAGATTTTCCCAAGTCTGGCAAGAAACCGGGTCCTAGCCAGTGCAGCCGGGACTTGAAAGTGGTTGAGTTCATAATCGGCCCGCGTTCCATCGACGTCAACGCGGAATTTGGCGAAGCAATTCAACACCAGCATCAGGATGATTCAAAGCATGGAACTCCCTGAAAACGTACAAGAAGCAGAAAGTGCCGAAAAAGATCCTGGAGCAGCAAACTCCCGCCAAAACAAGAGCACGAAAACTGTATTACCGGATTCTGAACAACAAAGACGGATGCATCCTGATCCAAGGACAAAACCTACTCCAAGGAAGATTTGCAAGCGCTGTCCGGACCGTAGTACTGTACGAAATCGGTGGACCAGGACCTGGACGACGCTGATACAACCGTGGTGATGGAAATGTATGGGCAGAAGGTGAAGTTCTGGCAGGTGATTTGTACCTGTGCGGTCCTCTTTTTTTTCACGAAGGGTACAATTTACACCAAGGTGTACGAGGAAGAATGTTTGAAGAAGAGATTGCTGCCACTTTACAGAAAGTATAAGGCTGCTCCTCTCTTCTGGCCGGATTTGGCTTCCGCCCACTACGCCAAGTCGCTTCTACAGTGACTGGCAAACAATAATGTATAATTCGTGAAATATGACATCAATCCGCCCAACTGTCCGGATCATCGGCAAATCGAACGGTATTGGGTGATTGTCAAGCGGCACTTTCGGAAGGAGGGTCAGTGTCCCAAAACATGCAGGAGCTCCAGGAAAACTGGACAGCAGCCACCAGGATAGTCACAAAAGCAACTGTGCAGAAATTAATAAAAAATATCAAGTCCTAAGTGCGTGCGTTTTACAGAAACTAAGATTTATATTAAAATAAACAGTGAAATGCAACAAACGGTTATTTATCTCCAATGAGTTCAAAACTGAAGTCAAAATAGGTTTTTTTTCACTCTTTTATTCAAAAATCAATGTTGTTAATCGATTTATTGTCGATACACTTTTTATTATGGCTAAAGAATTTATGCCGAAAAAGGTAGTTTCTGTATTGAAGAGGCTTCTAAATATTAGTTAACCTCAAACATTATATTTAATTACCATTAAGAATTTGTCAGAGTCCAAATTATATTAAAATAGGTCTAGTCTAATGTGTGTCTTTAGATCTAGTATCGGGTCCATCGATGAATATCGCCTGTCCATAGTTTAGTTTTCAAATTGGTATGTCATCCCAACAAAACCAATGTATATTTTTGGTTCAAGGTGGAACATTGGAAAACAAATATTTCCCTTGAATTTTGAGCATAAACTCAAAGTTATCTTAATATAGGCCCATATATTATCCATAATAAATATGCCTTGAAAACATTCTGGAACTTTTATTTACCACAGGCACAAAATATCCATATGAATACATCAGATGACGCAATGATGAAAGAAAAACAGAACGACAGAAGATATTTATCGATAGGCCCAACTCATTGTAAAACAACCTTACATTAATTTCTACAATCAGTTCAATTGTAAGCCAAAGTTTAAATATGGTTTCAGCATACTTTTCAAAAAAAAAACATTTGATAAGCTTAGGGGATGAAATGTTAGCCTAGCTCCTTCCTTCGGCCTATGTATCTAATATGTAATAAATTCAGTGATAATCGGCAAATTTATGCTGGCATCATGGGGATCGATTCGTTGTGAAGC
Source organism: Aedes koreicus (assembly GCA_024533555.2). Taxonomy (NCBI): domain Eukaryota; kingdom Metazoa; phylum Arthropoda; class Insecta; order Diptera; family Culicidae; genus Aedes; species Aedes koreicus. Next base: position 92,851 of record JAHHFK020004927.1, on the reverse strand, counting down.
TGTTGAGATATTATTCATTAATTTAAAGTTATATACTTGAGCGAGATTTTACTTATCTCACGTTTTTTAGCTATCGTGATTTCACTGTCTAAGCGGACAGATTACCCTCACGATTTTCAATTGAACAAAATTTGGCAAAATTGAATTGGTATGCCTAGTAATAAATTGACTGTTCACATAGAAACATAACCAATGATTTCACAGGAATATCGTAGACCCATTTTTAGGAACACATTTTATCCTATGTTCCCAACTATGGCCTAACTTATTTAAAACGTCTTAAAATGTTGATATTGATAAAGTTTTCAAAAGCAATATATGAGTATGGGTTGTAATTTTTTCTAAGAGCTTATTCAAACCAAAACCTAAGCAACAAAACCTATATGGTAGAAATTTTAATGTTTTGTAGTGGTATGGCCGATTGTTTATCTGTGAAAATCGTTTAGGTGTGATAAAGCAGTTTAATTTTAATTTGTTTTGTGAAATTTTTGCTCAGTTTAGTGAATATTGCTCTAAATGGAATTCCTAAAGAAATATTAAAAATAAACTTTACAGCGATTCTTTTGAACAAGAATCCGTAATGATGAGACGAAGTTGCATCCACGAATAGACTCAATATGGTGCTTATAGACCGACATTTCATACATACATGTCAAAAGTTTTCGACTTAATATAAAGTTAGTTAATTAACTTTACATGGTTCAGAACAGCAAACTTCTTATTAAGCATGTCTAAGCAAATGTATAATTAATTGAATATCGTTTCCAGCTCAATTACATTATGAGTTATAATTTAAGTTTTAATCGATCGCTGCATATTAGGCTAAGTCAAGAGACATGTACCCTATCATTTTAATAATATTTTAATAACCAACTCCACTCAGGTAGGTAAAATTGTTTGATTGTTTCAAATATGTTGTCATGAAACATTTAAGAAGCAGACTGGAACTCATAATGAAGACCACTCTTTTAGTTTATATAATATTCTCATAGATCGGCGTGCTGGAGGAATCAAACGCAATTAGTTGCTAAGTGGAAACCCCCTTTTCTTTAGCGCCATACGCTCTGAGTTAAATTTCTTTTTTAAATAGGCCCTAAGTAACAATGAGAGATTCTTTTTCCTTATCGTTTCAAGCTCATTGCTTTCACAATAAGCTTATTGTGCTAAATACACTTTCACACTTATTGATTAGGAACTTCCGATGCCAGGTACCGTTTTTGTATTAAAGGGTGTCCCACATCAAATTGCATGACGAAAAAAATGCTGTTGAAAATTACCCATTGGGATTTTCTCTTAAAAATTTGGGAATTAATTGCTTAGAGTGTTGTTTTTTTTTGTTGTATTTTTATCGCTGTCAGTTTTTCTAAAATTGGAAAAAAAAATAGCGTTACCCGAAAGGAACGTCGCGAATTGAGACGTCCCTCATCAGGACATCGGAAAACAACTCGAAATTGTGCAGTCAACGATAAGTCGTGTGATTAAACGTTACTACGACACTCTGAGCATCGAACAGAAGGAGACATGCGGTCAGAATGGATGTTCTATTAGTGATCAGGATCTCAAGCATTTCGTGAAAGCGTTAAAGCGGAATCTCAATGTTTCGGTCAGGCCAAAAAGGGAGGGACATACGTAAAAAGTGCAGAACCCAACAAACATCAGTGTCGAATAACCACTTGTTCAAACAAATTCGGAGCAGTTATTCAGCTTCCTAGAAGAAGAAGCTGAACAACTTCTCCAAATTTGTTTGAACTAACAGTTATTCAGCATTGATGTTAGTTGAAAAGGCTTCAAATCGTGACGAACGGAAAAATACGGTGGGAAAGTCACGGGCCCGGATACTGTACTCCCAGAAGCTGACGAAGCCTCATTGTCTCATCATGGATGATGAAACTTACGCCAAGGCGGACTTCCAGCAGCTTCCGGGGCTACTGTTCTTCACCCAGCACAAGTTTGTTGTTCCGGAGGAAGTAAGGAAGCAGAAACTTTTAAAGTTTGCCAAGAAATACATGATTTGGCAAGCGATCTGCTAATGTGGCAAACGGAGTGCACCGTTCGGGACTACCGTGACTGTAAATGGGGAGATCTACCTCAAGGAGTGTATACAGAAGCGTCTGCTTCCTCTGTTGAAGCAACACGAGGGCCCTACGATCTTCTGGTCGGATACAGCTTCGTGGCTCTATTCAAATGTTGTCCTGGTGTGGTACGAAGCCAACGGGGTCATTTTCGTACCCAAGGACATGAACCTCCCCAACGCACCAGAACTAAGGCCCCCGAAAAATACTGGGCTATTGTGAAGCAGGCACTACGGAAGCATCCCAAGGAGGTCAAATCTGAGGAAGACATGATCTCAATAAGGACCTTCGGAAGACCACGGCCAGAACCGCGACTCCACGAATACTTGTCCAGTCAACAAATCTTTCGATTGCCTAAGGACTAAACTCCCTCATTCCCAGTAATAAAGTTGTTATAGGAACAGTGGATATTTTTAGCAAAAATGATGATTTAAAAAAAAGTAAGATAGGAAGGCAAGAAATTTCACGGCTATACTGAAGCTTAGATTTAATTAGCAGATTTAATTTGGTTTTGTGGTGAAATAGCTAGTGAATGTGAGATATTACAAATTTCTACTGCTTCTAATAAAATAGTTGTTAAAAATTCAAATAACGTACCATAAAAGCATTCCAGTCTCTATGTTATATAATAAAGAATAAAATTTTCAAACGCAACTTCTACTGCTTGTTATTCGTATAGAAATCATATGCTGTTATAAGCTGATATTAAGATATCATAAAAGACAAAAATGCTATTTATACAAATTTCAAATCTGATTGATGTACATAGAATTTTAAAAAGCAAATGAAATGACTTGACCATATAAAAAACGGCTACAGTAAGTCAATACAAAAAAAATAAAATACACAAAAAAAAAAAAAAAATCACCAACACAAAAAAAAAAAAAAAAAAAAAAAAAAAATAAATATATAACTACTCCCCCAAAAACAGAAAAAAACAAAATAAAAAATAAAAAATAAAAATTAAAAAAAAAAAAAAATTTTAAAAAAAAATTGGGGAAAAAAGTTTTTTTATTTTTTTTTGTTTACTTTAAAAAAAAAAAAAAAAAAATAGAGGAAGACCCAAATAAAAAAATTTTAAAAAAAAAGGCTAATCAAATCAAAACACCAAACAAAAAAAAACAAAACAAAAAAATAAAATAAAATACTATACTACTTTTTTTATAAAAAAAAAAATAAAAGTTCAGGAGTGCAATTTTAAAATAAATGTTATGCTGAAATGCTGAAAAACAAATTGATCTTTTCATCCATGTCATGTTGCTCCAGGCTCCACTATGGGCGATTTCCATACAAGCAGGCGGACGAAAATATTTTGATCATTTTTTCTTGTTTTGTAGAGTTTTCATTGGTTGATGTTATCAAAATATGTTGTTAATATACCTTTTTTAACATTTCGGGATTAACTTTTCAAAAGGGCTTAACTTTCCATTGATTTTTAAAAAAAACTATAATATCTTGAAAACGGATGTGACTAAAACTCTAATTTCAAAGGATAAATCATGATAATAATATTTCAATCTTTCTAAGGGAACATCCACAAATTACGTGATATATTATGGGAGGGGGGCTCAGAAATAGAAACGTACCATGTATTAGGTATGGCATAATATGCTACGAAGTAGGTCTGGAAATGATCAATATTATGCTACGTCATTTGTGGATGGTCCCAAACAGAGATATTGCCTTTTCACAGAAAACTTAGCATGCATAGAATATTCAGAAAGAAGAAGAAGCAGCATCCGCAGCTGTTGCTTCCTTCAATGATTTGAATATTACCAAGCAAACTCGATGCATAGGTACAAGGTAATCGCTGAACAAAATAGCTGTGGTTGTCAGTGACGATTGTCAGTTTCGGGTATTTGAATCTGACGCCTGATGCAATTTTTTCTCTGAAACGGCAATAATAAGAATTGATTTTCGGTCCAACCATCAATAACGTAATTTATTTTTCGAAATTGTTCCATACTGCCTTCCCCTTGTATGATTTTTACGAATAAACCTGATAAACGTTTCATGACGCGTAAGAAAACACAAGATCCCTTTACCCGTCTTCCCCAGCAAAATTAATAGATGACTTCTTTGTATAGAACACGCAACAACAAAAAATTCATAATCTGCTTCAGTTTATTTATTTACATAACGGTAGAAATACATATATATTTTTACAAAGCGAATATACAATAACAACTCCAATATTTTTTTTGTCGATTTGCATTAATATCACTATGTTTCTGTTTCATCACAAACAAAATCCTCATCAACTTCATCGAAAGCTTTCATAAGTTCCTCCAACGCATCGCAGTTATCGGTGTCGGATGTTGAACGTGTTTCAGAATCTTCAAAAATCATAAAACTTTTTACGATATCTGGATAATCTAGAACATTTTTTTTCTGTCGTCTTTTCTCCATCCAAAGTGAGCTGATGAATGGGTCTGATTCATTCATGGCACGAATGAAGACATCATGTAAGTTGTCCAGCCTTGAGCGCTTTCTAGCATGATGGGCTCGGTATTTCTTTAAGTGTTTGTGCTGGCTTTCTGGTGCCTCTTCTGCTAATATACCAAGCGGCGCTGGAGAATGCATAATAATTTCTCCGGCATGAGTGAGTACTTTATGCACAGTTGCAGGAATTGTATACCAATCGTACAATTCCAGATAAAGTCGGTAGGTATCCTTGCAATACGAATCTATTTTTTCGGGGTTTATTGGGTCTTGACAGTTGATAGCAATTAAAATATTTCTAAACCTCACAATCAATTCTTCGTCGATGTTCAGAATTCTGCTTAAAAGCTGAGGATTTGCCAATGTTCGTCGACAAACGTTACCTGTAGTACTTGTACTTGCACCACCAGATCTTGGTTGATCTACTCTGACTCCAAAATGCTCATGAAGCTGTTTCGTTATCAGTTTTTTTCTTTGTTCGTATAATTCTTTAAATGTTCACCTGCCATTTTTTAAAATCCATTCTATATGCAATATGCAAAAGGCATTCGAAAAATCGAATCCAAGCATGAAGCGGAGATATACCGTAATGTAGAGCATCTTCGTTTGTTAAAAATCCTTCTTCAAACTTTTCTTTACTGTTCATTACATTAGGCTTTGCTCCACAGATTGGGCAATTTTGCATTGATGAACTTCCTGTAATATACGTGAGGACTTTTCCATCTATCATGCTAAGGACAAAATCAAAATCAACAAGAATTATTTTGTCATTTAAAAGCTCGACCTTAACTGGCGTCAATTCATTCATTTCTTTTTCAGTGTCATTTTTTGTGGCAAGAATTACCTCCTTACTCTCTTTGATAAATTCAAGGATGATGGGCCTACAAAATCGAAAATCGAATACTTTGAGGCATAGCATTGAACCACATAATCATTTTTCGATCATTATGCATGAATAACTGAATTGGAGTAAGTGTTGATGAAAATACATCATAATCATTCTGACATCCTTCTGGCAGCTTCTGGTGGTACTGAGAATACCCGGTTGAGCCATCCATACCCCAACTACATAATAGAATTAGTTCAGCACTATCCAGCTCGTTAGAATCCATGTACTCGTTCAGCTCTGCGTCGATTATTTTCACGATTCGATGCACTGTATTGTCCAGAAGCGCCTGCAGTTTTACTCTAATTTTTGAAGCGGTTGCTTTGATGAACTCGTTGGGAGGTGCGCATTAGCCTGGGACAAAATTTAAATTCCAGTTCCATAATGATTTTTGGAAGCCTTTTGGACCCTGTAATAACTGTGCAAAATTTCAGCTCGTTTGGTGAAACTATATTTTAGCGCTAGTGGTTTTAATTTTACATAGGATTTTCCATGGGAAAACTTACTTTTACAGATAAAAATCTGGCAAGGTGATCCATTGTCCTTGAAAAATAAATCAATACAACTACTTCCTGGGAAATTTTTCAAGGCAAACTTTTCTTCCAAGACCGCAAAGCGATCCGACGTTTGTGGAAAAAGTTATTAAGCTGAAACTGATTGCTATCCAATCAAACGGTTCATTGAACTGTTTTCTCTTGCAGCACTGCCACCTGCAACCTGCTGCAGGCTGCGCGAAGCAACCACTGTGTTTGTTTATGTTCACTCTGCATGGAGGAACTGTGCTGCTAGAAAAAACAGTCCAATGAGCCGTTCGATTGGATAGCAATCAGTTTCAGCTTAATAACTTTTTCCACAAGCGTCGGATCGCTTTGCGGTCTTCTAAGAAAAGTTTCTTTGAAAAATTTCCCAGCAAGCTAAGGGATTGATTTATTTTTAGAGGACAACGGGTCACCTTGCCAGATATTTCTTTGAAAAGGTAAGTTTTCCCATATAAAATACTATGGAAAATTAAAACTGCGAGCGCTAAAATATAGTTTCACCGATCGAGTTGAAATTTTGCACAGTTATTAAAGGAACCAAAAGGCTCCCAAAAATCAAAAGGGAACGAAAATAATTTTGTTTCATATATCCGTGTCCCAGGCTAAAAAAACCCCACAAAACCTCAATGACGCCGAGGTTGAAGGAGCATCTTGTTCTTGTTTGATGAACTCCGCAATGCTGAAGTCTCCATTTATCCAATCCCGAGAATATGCCTCGAATCTTTCCTGTTTTCGTTGAGCTTCATTCCACTTTAGCTTGTATTTACAAGCGGTCCTATAGAGTTTATCCTGGAGACGTTCACGTTTTTCCTCCGATATAGGATAGTTTTCACAAATAAATTTAAAAGCTCTTTCAACATTCGCATTATGCGTCAATTTAGAATCAAACAACGAAATTATAACTCTATTATCCATTTTTAAACTTGCACTCAACCGTAGTTTATAAATACCACTCCTGGTAATAAATCGTACTCTAGGTACTTACCATGAGCCTCAAACATTGAGTACCTAAGCGAGTCGATGGCAGCAAGGTCCACATACACGTAGGTACGAATTAACGAATTTACGAAAATTAATAAAGCAACACCAGCAAAAATTCAGGAAACACATTATTCAAAAACAAGACAAAAATATAACAAAAAGAACGTAAACTTTAAACTTACATTGAAAAACATGTTAACATGAAGAAGCCCTTGTATGCGATGATAATAATACCGATTTTATTATTTATAACCAATTATAGCAGAAACTGTTTTAAACATATTTTTAATAATTTTAAATTTAAAAAAGGTTCAGCCCTTTTCAAAAAATGGTCGAAATTTTCTGTAAAGTGCTAATTTATAACTTATTTTGGTTAAACCATCGCCAGAAATTACCAAAATCGCCCAAAAAAGTAAATACGTTTTCATCAACCTAAAATAATGGAATTGCACCAAAGTGGTCATATTTTTAAACCGCCTGATTTCAAAATGGCGCAAGTTTGCGCAGAGTTTTCCTTCGTAATTTGTTATTATACATCCCACACTTGATTCAGAGCTGCTGGGTTATGCGGGGATATGCGGGGAAAAAAAGTTGCTGATCAACAAAGTTGAAATTTCTAATTTTTTAATGTTTTTTCTTCTCTTAAAGATTTTTTTGATTTTATTTCTGAATGACAACCTATCGTATTATTATTTTTTAAAGCTAGTTTTGTTACCTTTTTAATCATGTATAGTGAGCTAGGGGTTATCTCATAAAAACAGGTCAACATTTAACTTGAGATAAAGCGTATTTTTTCGGCAAAAAGTACGTTTTTTCGCTAAGTTACAACTTTGACATCTAATATCTCAGGAATGAAAAGTGCTAGAGGCTTGAAACTTTGAAGTTTTCTTAACTTATATGTTTACTCTTGATAAAAAAATTGAAAAAAAGTTTTGGTGAAGGTCACTTTTCCGATTTTCGTCCGCCTGATATCTAATAGCGGGCTCTTGAGATAAATGGTTTTGGAAAACAAAGATAATATAAAAAATAACAACCAAATAAAAAAAAAAAGAAAAATAAAATAAATTATTTATAGGTCCCCCCCCCCCCCGCCACTTTTAAAAAAACACCACCATTGCTCAGGCTATGCCAACCAGCGTCTCCATGTTTCAGCTGGTAGTCTTTTGTGGTCATATGACTCGTGGAGGTAAGTTGTCAACTCATCATTTGAAGCCAAGATATGAAAATATCTCTCATTGTTACATTCGCTAAATTTAAAATAGTCTCTCGAGTGGACTACTGTTCAGGTATTCTCAATTTGTTGTTTTGTGAAATTCCTCCGTGTCCACATTATGCAACGCTAGAAGTTACTCATTTTAGAGTTAAAAATCACTCAGTCCAGTCAAAAAGGCACTTAACCAGGAATGGGTAAACATAGCTTTATGCAAAATTTGAGTAGACGTGCCTGTGGAGAAATCTGTGGAAAGTTTACTCAGATGTTGAAAATTGTTGAATTTGTAAACTTTACTCTTTTTTATTGGTGGTATGCGTAACGATCTCAATAATTAAGGTTTTAAGAAGATGAACGAGAAAAAATATTATAATATAAAATAGAGAACAAATATTAAAATATTATGCATTTATTGAACCAATTGAGTAAACTAAACATAAAGTTTTTTTTCCATTTAAGGCTTAAGGCTCGATTCAAAGTAAATCTAGCCGCACGGTTTAATACACCACCGCGTCCCTGTTGGTTGGAACAACAAACGTTTGACAGGCATTTGTTGATGTATCATTGACGAAGAAATTGGTGCAAAGTTTTTCTCGATTGATCGACGCATCTCGAAATTAAAGATCATGGAACTTGAGAAAAGAAAATTAATTGTGCACAAACATCTAGAGAATCCTTCGGGGTCTGCCTCAAAAATAGCAAAAGTGTTAAAATTTCCAAAGTCAACGGTGTGTATGGTAATCAAACGTTATAAGGATACTCTGAGTGTGGATAGAGCACAGCGCATCTATCACAAAAGTGGCACTAGGGGTAAAGAGCTGAGGAGAAAGGTGTTGAGGTACGTGAAAGGCAACCCAGGTGTCTCCATACGTGATTTGGCAAAGAAATACGATTCCAACTTTTCCACCGTGCGTAACATCCTGTCAAGAGAAGAATAAGAGTCTTTTTGTGCCAGTAAACATCCGATTCGCTCCCTGAAACAAAATTTAGTGGCCAAAAAGCGAGCATGGTTACTATACGAACGAGTTTTGGCGAAATTTGATGGCTGTATTTTAATGTATGACGAAACATATGTCAAAATGGATTATAAACAAATCCCCGGACGAAAATTATACCTGGCAACTAGTCGTGAGGATGCCCTTCCAGGTATAAATTTGTTTTTGCTGATAAGTTTGCTCGGAAACTAATGATTTGGCAAGTAATCTACAGTTGTGGCCTTAAAACCAAGGTTTTCATCACATCGCATACAATGACGTCGAAGGTTTACATTAAGGAGTGCCTGAAAAAGCGGATTTTCATTCGGCAACACAAGACCAACGTTATGTTTCGGCCGGATCTAGCCATCTGCCACTACTCTAAGGAGGTACTAGAATGGTATGCTACAAACAATGTTTATTTCGTTGCCAAAGAGATTAATCCTCCGAATTGCCCTGAGTTCAGATCGATCGAAAAATAATGGACAGTTGTCAAGCGAAAATTTTGAGGATGCGGTAAAGAAGTGACAAATGCACAACAAACTCGTTTAAGATGAAATAAGTTCGCTGGGATAGTGTCACCAGCAACTTGCAGATCATGATGGCATCGATCACAAGTAAAGTGCGACAGTTCGTTAGAAACGGTAAAATGTAATAACTTGTTATATATAGTTTAAAAGCTGAATAAATATTCTTTTATTTGACGTTTTGATCAACCATTTATGTTGTTTAATTCTTGAGTTATAACCACTTGACTGCGTCCAAATTTACTTTGAATCGGGCTTTATTTTAAACTGAAACAAACATCACTCATCACTTCCGGGAAACTTCTTCTAAATAGATCCAATAAATGATCTATATTGTTGAACACATGTATGCACGTATGAATCCAAATTTCTGGAATTCAAATGCAGCGCTGCGTGATGCAGCGCTGTATGCTGGAATAATTTAGTGGATTTGTACTGAATTGAAATAAAGAAACATACAAACAACCACTTACCAAGAAGTTGCTGATACCTTTCGAACCCAGATGTTTATTTAGCGGTTTCATTTTCACTTATTTAATTTACATTACCCCAGCTCCATGACTTAATTTGAAATTAATAGTCACTGCTCAATCAAAATCCCCTTCTCTCAATCAAAACCTGTAGAAGTAGGTGATAAGTTTGTAGTAATAAAAAATGAGGTGAAAATTCCTCAAACAGCGAAGAAAAGTCTAGACCCTTCCATATGTCCTCGTGTTTTTTTTTTTCCTGAACTAGAATTGTTTTTCTACAGTAATCACAAAATAATAGGTAGCACATTACCTTTATTATCCACTAAACTGTGGAAACAGCATCCCTCAAATGAAAGAAAACTTTCAATTGCTCTTAAGTGTGGAAGCAGCAAAAGTTACATTGTTTCTTTCCCCATGGGCTATAAACAGTAAAACATTGACCATATAAAAGAAAACTGGAAAACAGTACCTGCAAAAATCGATTTAACTCTCGTTTTGGACATTGTTCATATAGTGGCGGAAGTATTGCGCTGTTTATTACATCACATGTTTAATACAACGTAGTAACTCCGGCACAATGTCGAACGCATTGGACTAGTATAAAGTGGTCGCATTTTCAATGTTCTTTTTTAACGGCAATAACTCAACAGATGAGAGAGGAATCTAATGTCGTTTTGGATGTGAACAGAAAAATAGTGCATAACGTTTTTTCCTTAAACCGTAATCGACGAGTCCATTGGTTTGAATGATTCAAGCTTTGCTTTCGAATTTAAACTGTTTATACTCAGAACGATTGTTGATTAAAGCTATGTCCATTTCGAATCCGGAATAATAAAATCATCTGTATCTCGGTAACGGATTGACGTACAAATAATACATTTAATAATTACATTAAATACATCGAAAAAAAAATACACTGTACTTTAAGGAAAAAAATATCAATACAAAGCATATCTCTTCGTTTCTAATGAAAATACGCTTTTTTCTGTATTCCTCCCATTAAACGCTGCACACCTCCGGAGTCAACTTCCTTGGCACATTTGATCCACATTTTGGTCATCTGAGTCGCGTTCCGAGCCGTTTTTCCACTTTTCTTAAGCTTCCGCTTCATTATTGCCCAAAATCTCTCGATGGGCCGGAACTGCGGGCAGTTGGGTGGATTTATGTTTTTATCGATGAAATCTACGTTATTATCGCGGTACCATTGGATGACTTCCCGGCTGTAGTGGCAACTCGGCAAATTTGGCCAAAACTTCACGGTACGTTTATGGGCTTTAATGAAAGGTAGTACGCGGTTTTTGAGGCATTCTTCCTTGTACAGCTTCGAGTCCATCGTCTTATTCGTCACGAACACTTTGGTATTTGCTCCGCAGCTGCATATCCCTTGCAAAATCATCAGTTTTTTTTTTGGCAAATTTGTCCATAAAAGCAAACTTAAACTTCGCAGGAACATCTCCTCGTGCCGTCGCCATGTAGAATTTGTGGCCAGGAAGCTGTCCGAAATCCATTTTGACGTAGGTTTCATCGTCGATGAGCAGGCATCCTTGGTACTTCGACAAAACCTGCTGGTAAATTTCCGAGCTCGAGTTTTGGTGACGAAACTTTGCTTCAACGTTCTGTTTGGTTGCTTGCTGGCTCGATCAGAACGATATCCTGCTCACAAACGAATTCTTCGAACGGTACTGCGAGCTGCAGCGTGCGATTTCATTATCTCATAGTCCAGGGTTTGCTCTGACGGTTCTCAACACCTTCTGGTTCAGCTTGCGGTCATATGTTCCACTACGACGCTTACCTTGAGGCACTCGATCCACGCTCTTTCGCTCCCTGAAACGTTTGAGCACATCGTACACGGTTGACTTGGCGATTTTCAACGGACCACGTTGGATTATCAATGTGGGTGTGCAGAATTTTTTCTCTCATCTCGGCTTCCATCTGGAATAACTTTTGACTCACTGCACGAAACACATTTATACCACAGAAAGTGGGCGCCTAGGTTAACAAACCGCTGTAAAAGAATTCTTTCCGTGCCGCTGCAACACAATAAGTGATTCCGGATTCTAACTGTACAGAACTTTAAAATGAATATTTCTTCAAGATTACGATACCAAACACACTGTCAAAGTCGTCAAACAGTGGTTTAAGGATAACTTTCAAATGGCTAAGGATAGGACACCGCACTGTCCGGATCTCAACCCGATCGAGAACCCCTTGGATATCGTAAATCAAATAATCAACCGCAAAAATGTGCGCAATAAGAATCAACTGTTTGAGCAAATCAAAAAAGCTTGGGCAGAAACCCACAAAGCGTTATTTACAAACCTGATCCACCCCTTGCCGCAAAAGTGCAAGGCTGTAATCGACAATAATGAATACGTTTTATCCAGGAGGATACATTTCTTCGACTCAATAAATTTGAATTATGATTATTTTGCGCACCTGCATGCCTTTTCCTTTTTGTTATTTACCTCATTTTTTTATTGTAAAATTTAATAATCGTCTTTAATTGGTTGCGTATGTTTTATCCAATACTGTACGTACACTGAAAGTAAATTTTAGTTTAAATTACAAAATCGAAGGTAATACTCACAAATCCATACGTCGTTTTCTGCAATGGAACTGATTTTTACTTTTTATGAAGATACATTCGTAATTAATGGCATACGTGCAACTGTCAAAAGTACAAAGCTTTTGTTGACACAGAAAGAACATTCAAATATTTTTCAAAAACAATACAAAGAGCTACGAATATGTTGTCACAAATTAAAAAGAAATGTCTCTCTGGTGGTTGCATGAAAGACTGACAGATCTACTTTATCGACTCGAAATGTAAATGACAAAAAAAGCGCAACCGCGTGGAGTTGTCCAGCGTTTTTTTTTTTTTAATCTTTCTGACATGGGATTCAAACCTGAATTTTCGGAAAGTGCTGATACTGAATCCGTGGTTGATCTCACTAGGCGATGCTGACTTGTGAGAAGATGCTTGATTAATGAGCATGAAGTTATAGCTTTCGACAGCGCTATGATTTTTATTTCGGGATAGATAAATTATTTCCGCCCATCCCAGCAGCAACACCAATTTACATGAGTACGATAAAAGAGAAGCAGCGTCTGGCTGGTCTTCACGAAATTCATTTCGTGCATTTTACAAAAAAGTGTTATGATAGCATTTCACCAGATAAAAAGCAATATGAATGTTTCATACAATATGCGATACATTTGTTTTATGTACAAAATCCATGTTTACGAGACGCGTGAAAGCTACTTCACGAAATTAAATTTTCAGTGTATTTTTTATGCTTCCATAGTACTTTGAGTCATTATTATTTTCTGAAATAAAATTTTCTAAATTTTGGATTATCAACACCTTGTCCACCTTTATATACACACCGTGACTATCCGTCATGCGTGTCATGATGGGGCTGTAAGAGCGTGTATGTAAACCGTAACCTGCATTGCAATATAGTGTTGTTGCTATATTTTCAGCACTGTACCGAACGCAATGTTTTTGGATAAAACAGAGCGCAGATGAATCCCCCAATTGAAGGATATCCGTTTAAGTAACCGAGAAATAACCTAGAGTTAAATACAGCACATTCAAGCGAGATTGCACAGTTGAAAAGAAACATTGAATTTTCTCCGTTATCTAATGCACATAAAGGGAATGCTAGATTTGGCAGAAAATAATGGGATATTTCATGTAAATTTAAGCCAGATAACGCCTGAATCTAGCCTGTTTTTTGAAAGATTGCAAACATTGTTGTATGGCGCATGAAAGATTGCAAACAATTTCGTTGTTTACGCCTCCTGTGACTTGGAATTTAACGAGGGGAAATTTTACGCGCTTGTTAAAATTAATTATTTTTTTCTGTGTAGAGCATAAAAAAACATAAAATTTACATTCGAGGTATTTCATACCTTGTGTAAAGTATTGTATGCAAAAATTGGACTTTCCGGGCAATATGTTTTGCAAATTGCTGCTTCGAGTCGAATGAAATACAATTTTTCAGGCATTGATATTTATTTCACAATAAAAATTCAGAGAAAGCAGGAAAAAATCCTTTGGAAAATTACACAGAAATTGCGAAAGACATCAATATGCACCATGGCCTCCTATTCCTCCCTATTACCTACCAATTAATTTTTAAAGCTCTCTTAATCTCACCCCAGATGACGATGGCGATGAAACTGTTGGATTATTTTAATGAGCAGTGATTTATCTTTCCCCTGCAGATCTTTCTGAGGCACACATTGGTAAATTAGCCAAGCTGGCCAGAGAGGAACAGTCCCCCAGCCACCGTTTGCACACACACGGAATTAACGCTATGTCAAGGTCTTACTTACAGCTCTAGGAAGGTGGATTTCCCCCCACTAACTGTATTTGCTCACCTCTCGCGTCTCGTTTGCCCCCACTTGCCGGACAACCATTTCACCGTTCTTGTGCAATGATACATAAACGAAAAAAAAAAAAAAAAAAAAAAACGATTGCGCTTCTATTGACATGTGAGGCTGTGTTTCCCGGACAATTACAACTGTTATCGTTGATGAGTCTGATGCGAACCGCTAGGCGGCCCATTGATGTCGCGGTCAGGTCAGGTGAAATAAAGTTCTTCGAAGTAATCTCTTTCCATTGGATGGGGGCCCAGAGCCGAGGTCTGAAGATGACTTCCTCATGTCGGTTAAGCGGCTTTTAATAACAGTGGCGGAACAGCTGTGTGTCGGTCGGTTCTACGTGCGATATGATTGATGTCATTTGCTTCCATTCGCACATCGCAAGCTAGGAGAAGGTGGCGTTCTTCTCATTTGGCGAAATGTTCCGTTAATGAAGGGGATTTGCCGTTTCATCTGGATTTTTGTGTGTGTGTGTAATAAGAGTTGAAAGAGCAAAAAATTCAGCCAAGAGTTCAAATCTCGCAGGCTTAAAGTAAATTTGATGAGAGAGAGAGAAACGCACAGCGCGAACCGGTCGATGGCATTTGTTTACCCTTTCGTCATAATCCGCCGTTATTGTTCAGGTTTGCAAAAAATACAACTCCTTTCCTCTAATGACAAAGATGGTTACGCAAAAAAAAAGGCAAAACAAAGTTCACACAAGGCATAAAATTTAATTTGCGAATGACTACCGGGTAAAAAGGTAGCTTTAGTGAGATGGAGTCGTTTCGAGAAACCGTTGTTGTCGTCATTTGTGTGTTTGACTACGTAAGAAGTAATAAACTCGTGCAGTATCCCAGTATCCGTTATCTTTTGGGTTTCGTTATGTCATATGGGAATTTTATTTAATATCGGTTTTTGCTAATATAGCTGAGGTAGAATGTTTTTGGGTTTTCTTGGCTTAGCAATCACGGCACATATATTCTGCTAACATTGTTCGTTTTGGGTTGCGTTTTTAGTTGATGCATGGAAAAATTTTCTGCAAAAGACATCATCAATCATTTTAATGGGAACTCCATTGGATCATTTGAAGTGTTTCTTATAACAAAAGATTAGATTTTACTGGAAAAATATTACTTTATTCATCGAGCAGTCAGTAACACTTGAAACATACGATTAAACATATGGTAATAAAGTTGCACTGACAGGGTCATTAACTGCCAAACGGTTTTCTTCTTTAGTCAAGCT
Source organism: Aedes koreicus (assembly GCA_024533555.2). Taxonomy (NCBI): domain Eukaryota; kingdom Metazoa; phylum Arthropoda; class Insecta; order Diptera; family Culicidae; genus Aedes; species Aedes koreicus. The sequence goes on along the minus strand of JAHHFK020004927.1, from coordinate 77,134 downwards.
GAGTTAAATTAAAATCAATCATTTAAATACTTTCGGTGAAACATAATTACCTCCGTAAAGGTGTAATTAAGCATGTCATAAGATCTATTTCATATTTTCTCTTACAATCACAGTTCATATAAGGACTTTAGCTTAAAGGTAACATACAGAAAACCCAAATTTAATCAAACAAACCCAAATCACCTAAAATTTTCTTCAAAAATTTCCCAGAGAATGATTGGATTGACTTAATTTTAGAGGACAACGGGTCACCTCACCAGATTATCCTCTGTAAAAGTAAATTTCCCCATGAAAAATCTTATGTAAAATTAAAACCGCAACCGCTAAAATATACACAGGAAAAAATAATGAATTTTAGCAGGCGCGTAAAATTTCCCCTCGTTTAATTACGAGCCAAAGGATGCGTAAACAACGAAATTGTTTACAATCTTTCATGCGCAATAAAACAATGTATGCAATCTTTCATGCAACAGGCTAGATTCAGGCGTTATCAGACTTAAATTTAAATGAAATATCCCATTATTTTCTGCCAAATCCAGCATTCCCTTTACGTGCATTAGATAACGAAAATTCAATGTTTCTTTTTATCTGTGTTGTTTCACCGATTGAGCTGTAATTTTGCACAGTTATTATAGGATCCAAAAGGCTCCCAAAAATCAAAGGAGATGGGAATTTTTTTAAATCTCATATGTCCGTGTCCCAGGCTAATTTACACTCCCAGTCAAAAGAATCGACTCAATTCGAAAAGTATTGCAACACACACTTGAATATTGCATCACCCTCAAAAGTATCGACTCACCTAGAACAGTAGAATTTGTGATACAATTTCTTGAAACCTTGATTACCTGCAGGAAGGTTGAATTTCGCAAAGTACTTCAGTTGGACAAGGGCTTCCAAAAGATGGAGAGTATTGTTTGAAATTTGGTCACTACGCGGCGCTAGTGGGTATGTAAAAGAGATCATGTTTTAACGAGTTTATATCAATATTCAGACCACCTAGAAATTTGAAACTTTCATCAAAATTGTTCAGAGAGTCATGAACTTCCAAAACTGGAGAGTATGGTTTGGAATTTGGTTACTAAATGGCGTTAGAGTGCATGTAAGAGTGCATTTTTTAACGAATATATCGTGATCCCGACCTCCTAGAAAGTTCGAACCTTCAAAGAAGTTGTTCAGAAGGTCAAAAACTTTCAATAAGATCGGATTTATCTATAGTAGGCTTGTAGATACTTTCGTCTAAATCCTGAACATTTCGGGAGCCAGCAAATAGCCGTCCTGATGGCCAGATTCGGGATACCATCTGGTCCTGGCGCTTTGTTTGCTATCAAGATGAGTTTATCGTTCGTCACCGTTGCCTAACCCCTGGCCACCTGGCTGTTTTCATTGCCCACGTGATTGTGGATGTTTGGTGTGCTTGCCAACCATCCGTCCACCACTATAACAGCGTTATGAGATACTGGAACGCTGGTCTTGGGATAATTCTACGGCGATGGAAGGCCAAGGGAGGGTCATGACTCAGAAAGAGTCCCCCAATGATCAACTCTGGTGATTGCTCGGTAGGAGCCACCGCTCTCTTGGTTTTGGCTATTATAATCCTATAGTCGTAACCCCATGAGTCCGTATTGGATTTTAAACACAAGCCCTCGAAGCAAGCTCGTTTTCTGGCCTTTATCTCCCTCTTCAGTGCTGTCTTTGTGGCAACTAGGGCCCCTCTGCGTCCGACGAAGGTCAGCCATCGACTCTGTCCACCAAATACACCGGCAACCCCCTTTTCTAGACTTGACCTTCCTAAGCATGGTTGCATCGCAAACACGTAATAGTAGCGCTATGAGTTGATTCCCGCACGGGTCCTGGGTTTCGCTTATATTCCAATCCCGCCCAAGCACCTCTTTAAATACTTCTTTATCGAAGCATGAAGTCTTTCATCTGCGGGCGAATACAATGGGTGCTGTTCGCTCAACACGCTGCCTAGTTTTGTGAACGATATTATAACGAATCACCAAGTGTTCGATTTGAGTGAAGCCATCCTCCACCCTCCAGTTGCTCAACAGCCCAGGGCTGCCAAACGTCACACCGATGATTTGGCGTATACTCCGCACATCGGAACCCAGATCCACGATCTACGCGTTATCGCGCATCGCTTTCAAGATCTCCGAGACTCTTCGGTCTTAACGATGAGGGCCTCACCGTGGTTACGCTTCCATGCCACTTTTCGCTTGTCCTTTTCTTTTCGGGGCCTATTTCCCGAGCTTTTCCGTCTTCTCTTTATTTTTAACACGGGATGGAAAATCTGCCAACAGAGTCCTGAAGAATTCAGGGTGTGGGGATGAGGGCGCCAACTCCTCGACCCACTAAAAACCCACCCGTACCTCGAGTCCCGGCCCTCCTCCGGAACCACCTTTCGCACCCACTGTGTCCAACTACATAGGTCTTTAGTAGTTAGCTTCGCCGACCTAACACTGATTCGATCGACGTGCTCCTGGGTCCAAGCAGGGTTCGGGACGTCTGGTGGTCGATCCAGATAGTCCGCGATTTCTCTACCCGACCACTTACGGTACCTGCCAAACCTCGCGTCGTATGGTTCCTCCTCCGATCCAGGGCCAGGACCGGGGTTGGAACGTCTCGGAGTGCGGCACTATCCCAGGGTCGTCCCTATTCACCATGTCACGATCGGTTTACGACTTCCTGCAGGATCCCGCGCTGTATTGCGCTTCCTCCGTGGTAGTTCGTTTAGCCGTAAAGGGGAGATTAACGTTTCCAGGGTGCACCGCGGGGAGATGAACTTCTTCCACATCCCTCCAATTTTCTCTGTGAGTCGGCATATGTACTCTATTTTGCATTACTTTTCTCAGTATTAGGGCTGGCCCTGGTTTTCCCCCGAATCATTTTTTTAAATTTGGGTTTGCAACCAAACACCACCAAACTCAGGATGTGGGGTGCCAACTATTCGACCCACAATAAAACCTACCCGTGCCTTGAGCCCCTGGCCCTCTCCGGAGAACTTTTTGATTCTACTTCACTGTTCACACCCACTGTTTCTGACTACTTAGGTCTTCAGTAGTTAGTTAGTTAGTTAGTTCCACACCTTCGTGTTTTTTAAGCAGACATCGGCATCCAACATACTCCAGATAGCGAAGTCTACAGGGTTTAGGTCCGGCAAACTCGTCAGCCCCTCCGAGTTCCAAATGAACCCTGCAAAATGTTCCACAATTCAGAGTTGGGGTCTCTTCGCTTTGTGAGCCAGCGCCGGGTCCTGTTGGAAAATCTAATCCCGGGAACCAAAATGATAACGAGCCCACGGTTTGAGACGGTCTGTAGAACTAGTTCGGAGTCCAGCCATCACAGGTGATTCCGGCCCAAACCATCACCGCTGCTGGCTTTTGTCGCCTGGTGGCCGTCAGCTCGTCGGCATGGGTTTGTGATCTTTCTGGTGAGCTAACTCTGTTCTTTTGCTTATTCACGAACTGATGTAAGGTGAAGAGTGTCTCGTCGGTAAGTCCGATACTCTCCAACCTTCCTTCAGCGGCCCTCTTCAGCAGTACCTTCGCTCTTTTTACCCGTTCTTGTTTCTGCCTCACCGAAAAGTCTTGAATCTTCTGGATCTTGTAGGGCTTGGTCTGAAGTTTATTTTTCAGGATTCGACGGAGACTTTGATCTGATACTTTGAGATCCTTGAGAATTTCTCTTAAGGCACCTCTTGGCGATCTTCACCATGGTAGGTGTCACCACAGTAGCTCGACGTCCCGCACCATACCGTTTTTTGGTACTTCCGATCTCCAGGTATCTTTTGACTGTGCGGTGTATATAAGGCCTGCACATACGTAAATAGGACAGCTCACGAACTATGTTCTTCTGCCGTTTTCCAGCGCGGAACAAAGCATCCACAGCACTACGTTTCTGTACGAGATCCATTTTTTCCGGATAACACTCGATTAAAGAACATACACATACATCCACTGACAGTCAAGACACAATGTATACGAAGCGATGACGGGTCGTTCAACACAGTTTCGCGTGCAACGTATTATAATAATGACTGTTGAAGTTATGTAGCAGTTCAATTTCCAGACCCTGTATAAAGGGTGTCCCCCCTATTTCCCCCCCCCCCCCCCCACCCCCCCCCCCCCAACCCACCCCCCCCCCCCCCCCCCCCCCCCCCCCCCCCCCCCCCCCCCCCCCCCCCCCCTCCCACCACCCCCCCCCCCCCCCCCCCCCCACCCCTCCCCCCCCCCCCCCCCCCCCCCCCCCCCCCCCCCCCCACCCCCACCCGAAACCAAACCGTCCCCTGATTGCCAAAAAAAAATTAATCCATCCGAAACCATTCATCATTTTTTTCATTTCTCTGGACACCCTTTAAGTGGGGTGAAAAGTAAACTCCTTGGGAATGAAAAAAACATTACTCAACGTAATCCCCTTTTAGCTCGATACACTTATTCCAGTGATTTTCCATCTTCTTGATCCCGTCAGAAAAGTAATTTTCCGGAAGGTCTGCAAAATACTCCTCCGCGGCGTCGATCATTTCCTCGTGTGAGCTGAATTTTTCATTGATGAGCCATCTTTTGAGGTTTGGGAACAGATAATATTCCGAGGAAGCCAAATCAGGTAAATACGGTGGATGCGGAAGCAATTGGAGCCGTAAGTCCTTGAGTTTGGCCGTGGTTGTGATGTTCTTGTACACCGTCGCATTCTCTTGCAAAAACAAAATTGTTTTTCTCTTCATTTGAGGCCGTTTTGCAGCGATATCAGCCTTCAATAGCTCCAATAATGCACATTCATACTCGTTGTTGATGGTTTTATTCATTTCGAGGTAGTCCACGAAGAGTATACCATGTCAATCCCAGAAATCCGACGCCAAAATCTTCCCGACCCATTGAGCCTCCCTAAGCCGCTTTGGAGCACTCGTGCCGGCTTCGGTCCATTGCCGGGCACTCATTCTGTTCGCTGGTGTGTTATAGTGGATCCAGGTTTCATCAACAGTTACCAATCGACGCCAAAAAACCTACCGATTCCGCATCCGCACACTGTTTCTAAGTACTCTCATGTTCGTGTTTTTGGTCAGGAGTGAGCAAGCACGGCACCCAGCGGCAGGATAACTTTTCATATGCAAAATATCTCGCAAAATATAGCGTGTGCACTCAGGACTTTGTGGCATCTGCTAGCTCAAGCACCTTCACTTTTCGGTCAGCCAACACCATTTCCTCTTATTTTGGTGGAAAACATATTCATTGCTTTGCTGTATAGCTTAGCCTTCAACAATCTAAGCAACTGTAGTGTCTTTATTCAATTATCTTCTGCTTGCTAATGTGGCTGAGTGGTCAACATGAAGAATCTCAATGATGAATCTTGATTGACCCACGGCTCGAATCTCAATGATGAATCTTGATTGATTTATCTCATATGAGCTATCTTCGGACTCCAATCTCACACTTATCAACTAATACACTGCACCACTTCAAGCACACACTAACGGTTTTACGAAATCAAATTGCACCACTTTTAAATGGCTGTAACTTTTTACCCGTTGGGTATTTTCTATTGGCATTTTGGGTGGAATTAGTTCAATGTGTATTTGTCTACGCTGTGTAAGTTTCACTAGCAGATGTGCAATCGTTGCGAAGATGGAGTCGGAAGAACAGCAGCGGCGCAAAGAAATATTGCGTACGTACCTAGAAAATCCGGGTCTTTCTCATCGTGCCATCAGCAGAAAGCTGGGAATGGTACATTCTACGGTGTCTCGTGTTTTAAATCGTTACCACGAACGTTTGACTATCGATCGGAAAAAAAGTGGCAAAAATGGATCTCCGTTTAGTGTTAAGGATCACAAGCGCGTAGTTCAAGCTTTCAAGAGGAATCCCAACAGTACAGTTCGAGATGTGGCGAAGAAACTGAATCTAACCAAAACTTTCGTGCAAGATGCAAAAAAACGTGTAAGACTACACACGTACAAAATCCAATAGGCGCCTAATCGCTATGAACGGCAGAATACGGTAGGTAAAACACGTGCACGGAAGCTCTACATCCAGATGTTGACGAAACCACACTGCCTCGTTATGGATGATGAGACGTATGTAAAAGCTGACTTCCGGCAGATTCCGGGGCTCCAGTTTTTCACTGCTCATCATAAATTAGATGTCCCCTAGGACGTTAGAAAGCAGAAGATGTTAAAGTTTGCCAGCAAATAGCAATCTACTTCCTCTTTTGAGGTCACACGATGGTCCTACGATTTTCTGGCCAGATTTAGCCTTGTGACATTACTTGAAAGAGGTTTTGGAGTGGTACAAGACTAAGGATGCCAATTGAAAAGTACTGGGCACTTTGAAAGCATCCTATGGAAGTGAAATCGGAGGAAGATATGAAGAAAAATGGATTGCCAAGCAAAAAAAGTTGGTCCAAATGTTGTACAGGACCTTATGAGTAGTGTAAAGAAGAAGGTTCGTGCATTTGAATATGGAATTGAAAATGAATAAAACAAACATGGGAAAATATTCATAATATTTTGTTTTTACTCCCTGAAAGTTTGAAGATGATTGGTTGAACGGGTGAATTTTGCCGAATGTTTGTGTGTGTCGCAATTTGATTCCGTACACCCTTAAGATTTTGCAAAGAAGATTTACATGTTGCATTTTTGTGCATAGGCATGAAACAAAATAATGCAAATACGCAATACAATCATGCTTTTCTATTTTGGGCGTATGGGAAATTTACCCAGTTATGTCATATGAGATCACAAAAGACAGCCAGCAGAAACATGGTGATGCTGGTTGGCGCAGCCTGGATAAAGTTGTCATTCTGACAAAAGCGAAGTAAGAGGTTGTGACTGAAGATTATTTAGCTTGATATTGCATTGTTTATTTTCGATTATCATTTTTATTTGATTGTCAGTTTCAGCTTGCTTTGAGATCATTTTTGAATTCCAGAACTCTTTATCTGAAAAGTGTTGAGCAGCATGGCAATAGAGGCTTAATTTGTTTTTTTTTTTTTCAGAATTTTGGCATTACAATTACAATTAAATTGCACTTCTGAACTTCAACTACTATTTCCATAGAAGACTGGCATTTGTTTATTAGCAGTGTAGAGTTGTCTTTATATGTTTTTGTTTGCAATTTAACGAGTTCATAAAGTTGAAATAAAACCCTTGATAGGAGTAAACGGAATTAGTATGAGATGGTTGTTAACAAGCTGTATAGGTACTAAGAAACCTGACTAAAATATGAAAGCTATTGACACATATTTGTGCCATAATAAAGTCAAATCGATTTCTAGGGGCTTTTATAAAACTTTAATAAAACTTAGTAAAGCTGAATGGTTTTGGCGATGTTACTTGGGATTTCATGGAAGTTTTACCCAGTTTAGCTCAATAATGGAGCTGTTATTCAATAAATAGCCCCGTTTTATAGTCAAAATGGGTGAACTTACTATGGGAGCTACCCAACAATGGGTAAATGATTCTTGCCATGTACAATAAGAAGTGAAAAAAAGAATAGAGGTAAGTTTTATTTCTCGAGTACTTTTTCAAACAGACGTATCTGATTTTGTAAACAAAGAGCATATTCACCCAAATATAGGGATCAACTATTTCAGGAATTAATTATTTTTGTTCTCATGCAGAACTGCCATATATGTTTTTCTCTTGCCTCGAATGATTCAATTTCTGCTCATCATCCTCGATGAGATTCGTTCTGTCATCCCCACACTTCGAACAGTCTATCAAACTCGTTCGCCTGTTACCGAATGATTGAAGAGTCCATGTGGGAACTAGCGGTTCACGCTCGCAACGCCTTCGCTAACTAGTGAGTTGTCAATAAATTAAAGTAGGCTATAACAGAATTGCATTTTCTGCGTTATCTTATGCACATAAAGGGAATGCTAGTTTTGGCATAACATAATAGGATATTTCATGTAAATTTAAATCAGATAACGCCTGAATTCTAGCCTGTGGTATGAAAGATTGCAAATATTGTTGTATGGCGCAAGAAAGATTGCAAACAATTTCGTTGTTTTTGCCTCCCGTGGCTTGAAATTAAACAAGGGGAAATTTTACGCGCTTGTTATAGTTAATTATTTTTTTCTGTGCAGCCATAACGAATGCAGTGAAGCAACTATGTTCGATAATTTGGTATATATCGCCGGCTCCCGCCGGAAGGGCGAAGAGGTCTGTCATCGTGCCGCGCTTTGTCGGTCGGATACAGCCGAGCAGCTATGTAGAAGATCCTGGCGTGGAGAAAAGTGTGAGCGAAATTCTTCCACGCCTTGTGCCAGGAGGTCGGTGCGACCGGAAAGACGGTCAAAAAGTAATTGGCCATGGTGGACATCGTCATGAAGGAGCGGAAGTCGATGCCAGCCGTGTCGGAAGGGTACCAGTCACCAAAATCAGCGGCTGAAGGTGCTCGTCAATGATGTCTTCGCTGCCAAGTGCAAGGTGGTTGGGCTCATAGACGACGAGACATACCTGATACTACACAGATAAAAAGAAATATTGAATTTTCTGCGTTATCTAATGCACATAAAGGGAATGCTAGATTTGGCAGAAAATAATGGGATATTTCATGTAAATTTTAGCCAGATAACGACTGAATCTAGCCTGTTGTGTGAAAGAATGCAAACATTGTTGTATTGCGCATGAAAGATTGCATACAATCTCGTTGTTTACGTGCTTTCGCCTCCCTTTGGCTTGGAATTAAACGAGGGGAGTATTTTACGCGTTTGTTGGGGAAAATTATTATTATTTTTTTCTGTGCCTGAACTACCCGACCTCAGTATGTTGCCCCCCCGAGAGACCACCGGAATCGACGGCCCTCGAGCGGTGACGTCCAGAGCCTGAAGAAAAACTCACATGATTACCAACCACATCCGGGAACTACGAGTCGAGCGATGTAACTTCCTCAACCGACAAAAATATAGTAATCCTGTTCACCGACGAGAGCATGTTTAACGGCGATCCCGAATCAAATTCCAGAACCAATCGCTATATTAGTTCTCTACCGGTAAAAGACGTGTCTGACGAACATAAAACGTTTATTTGATCAAACATCCTGCTAGCGTTATGGTGTTTGGATTGGTGACTTCACCTGAAAGTTGAAAAGGTGGCAAAAAATGTGCTACCCAAAAATTGCAATTTTGATAATCATATCTTGAGAAAACTGCATAAAAACAATTTTGTCCACGTTGATCCACAATATATGTTACACAGATAAAAAGAAACATTGAATTTTCTGCGTCATCTAATGCACATAAAGGGAATACTATATTTGGCAGAAAATAGTGGTATATTTCATGTTAATTTTAGCCAGATAACGCCTGAATCTAGCCTGTTGTATGAAAGATTGCAAACATTGTTGTATGGCGCATGAAAGATTGCAAACAATTTCGTTGTTTACGCCTCCTTTGGGTTGGAATTAAACGACGGGAAATTTTACGCGCTTGTTAAAATTTATAATTTTTTTCTGTGTACGAAATAAACGAAGCCATGCAAGTGTGTTCGATAGGCGAGTTGCACTCAGGTTGGTAGAAAACATATTCATGACAATACACTCACCACGTAAGGCCCACATTGAATTTTTTGAAGCAAATTTATGTGTTGCTTTTTTGCCCACAGCCAATATTGCATTTTGTCTCCAAGTGATAGTTTATAGCGAAAAATTAAACAAAATCATGCCAAATCGGAATACAATCTTGTTATTTTATTTCGGGTGTTCCGATGGCAAATAATAAACCCGGTGTTCATTCCAGAAGGCGACAAAGTCAACACGGAGATCTACATGAAAATTTAAGTAAGTATGTTCTTCTGTGGATCAAAGGGCAGTACGGATCGAAGCCAAATGTTGTATTTAAAAAAAGATGAGTGTCCGTGCCACACCTCGAACTGCGCTCAGAAGTTATTGCAGGAACATCTGCTGTTCTGGGTGATTTGTGGCCGCCATCCAGCCTCGATCTTAATCCTCTGGATTACTCAATATGCCGCGACATGAAAGTCAAGGCCTGTTCTAAACGCCACCCGAGTACAACAAGCCTCAGACAAGCATTTACCCCCACCTGGAGAGAAATGGGTCCAGGCTACATTACTAGGACCTGCGTTACGTTTCGGAAGCGTGTGAAGGCCGTGATTGCAGCAAATGGAAACTCTATCGATGATTAACATCCCCATTTTGAATTTTGAATAAATAAAAAAAGACGGAACCGAAATTTTTTAGATTTTTGTTCAAAGGTGCAAACATTATCACGCATGCGGTAGTCGACCGATTTAAGCAGTGTAAGCGATGGGAGGTTCTACCAGATGTGTGCTACGTGATCAAAGTCGCCAGTGAAGCCAACAAGTTGGATGGACTTTCTGAAGATCGTACCACTCGTGGCTCTCCCCGCTCTTTGAATTACACCCATCAAAACAATGTTAAGTAGCAAACACGACAATTCAATACTTTGCCGTAAATTCGAAGGGACTCGAAAGTGTCCCTGAGACTCAGACGACGCACATCATTCGATCTATCCGATGCCGGATAATGCCATGTATACTTTGGGACGAACGTACGACCACGAATATCTGGAGCTGCAACAGACTGAACTTCAGGAAGGGCAGCTTTAAGGAACTGGGAGGACTTAAATAAGTGGGTGGTCGTATGACCATTAAAATTTAAATGGAAGCCAAGAGTGTGATTTATAGCATGCACAAAAAAGTGAGAAAAAAAATCTTGAAAATGAGTATAAAAATGCGATCAAAAACTCCTCAAGCTTTGACTTTAATGGTCGCCGTAGAACGTTCAAACCGTTCCCACTAAAGTCAATCTGGGTTAATGACCAGAACCCAAATTCCATTCCCAAATTGTGAAAGCGTATCATTTTAATTCGGACACATTGTTATTTAATTCTTAACTAAGAGAAGGCACCTGGATTATGACGCCAGCAATCATTAGTCTCGACAGACTACGCTCAAACGCCATCTGACGTCAGCTACTCTAAGCCTTTAGGGCCCCCAACACCTTAGCATACCACCCGAGAGCATTAACCGTGAAATTTAATATCTCCCTCTTTCAATGCCTCTATTAGCATTTCAAATCGTTTACGACGTACTCTTTGCTTTGGTGTCGGTTTGATCACACTTTGAAAGGATTGGGCGAATTAGAAGATCTAATCCAAACACATGCGTTACAAATGTTCCTCTACGATGCAAATAGAAGGTGGTCTGAAAGCTCTCAATCGAAACAAAAACAACGCACCCGTCGTCCGTAAATAACAACCGATTACCAGCTTCTTACTCCATCTCTCGCCAGTCATGCTTCGGCTGTTGTGAAGAATTCCAAGTCGGTGTTCATGTGAGAAATTTGACTGCCGCCACCCACGCCCCGCAACTGATGAGTAGCAAGCTGGTCGGTGTTTTCAAACGATTGTAACCGTGGTGATGCGAGATCGCTTTTTCGCTCCTCCCAAGCGAGGAGGACTGGAGAATTTCGAGCCGACGGGACGAATACTGAGTTTTATTCCAACTGCTAACTGAGCCACCGTGCATTAATTAGTTGGAAAAATTAAGATAGGGGGCAATCGTATATATTTTGAATCCATAACCTTGGGTTGTCCATGAAGTGGTAGCTGCTCTGTTTTGATTAATGGTTTCTGATGCATTTGCAGAGCTGGGAGGAAGCTTATGATTCAACATTCATCCAATTTCTATGAAATCGTTTCATTCATACCTCAAGGGTTGAAACTTTTCTTGAACCAATTTCTAGGTTAGATTCAAATGTTTTCGCACCAACAAAACAATAGCTTCTCTAAGGAAGCAGTGATAAACATTTCGTTGGTTGAAAATTTCACGTATGCAACTTCGATGTTATGTAAACCCGATCACACATTTTATTACTAAGAAGTAAATGGATTCGGATTTCGAACTTATCAAAAAAATTTCCGTGATGAAAACTTTTTTGCTTTCTAGTGCACAAAGTATGAGTTATAAATTCGCTAATTTGAGAGCCTGTAATAAGCATTTATGTTTCTATCAAAGCAATGTTACAAATGTCAAAAACAGCAATATCTGATAAGCACTCAACCATAATTGGATTTCTGCTTACCAACTGGAAGTCAAATCTAATAAATTATAACAACTAATCTTACCCGTTGCTCACTCATTGCGTTGAATTGTACGATTGATATTTTTTGTTGAGTTCATTAGACCAGTGTTTTCATTGTTTAGGAGATTGAATTCAACACAATCCGCAGTCAACAATCGAACAAGTGTTAAACTCGAAACATAACCATAAGAACTTCTGCAATTAACAGTGTAAACATCGCTGTTCAAAACTTCGAAAATTATATGATGCTATCTCCGGACACAGTATGAACATCAAATACAATGTAGACAAAAAGGTTGGATCATCACCTTTGTACACGTTAATTGCTGATCCCTGCTGACTATTTCTTTCCCGGCGCGCCACTAAGTGCCCGTGGTTGAAGAAGCCTTGTGCTTACGCAATCACCTGCTTGTGGCAGCGCGTCGATTAAACAAGCTTTCATTTGCGTTTACTTCGTAATCCGATTGTTATTGAAAGTACCTCACCAACTGATTTAACCTTAACAAACATTGGATCAACAATAAAAAAAAAACGATACAAAAACCTACTGTGTACGTGTTCAGAAACAAACCGACGCGGTGATTCGATTTGCACTCTCTGCCTGTTGTCAATAAACAGTTCAATCGGGCAAACGCACACAGAGGGGTCCGCAGCCGGGCAGCATCAGCAGCCGATCGGTCTACCCAAACACCTGTCCGAAAGGAGAATTTTTTGATTTATGGTCTTGTCCGAGGCCTTCTGGAACTTGCAAGTGCAAACAACTCACTACATGGGCATTCACAGACAAAAGTTGATTTTACCACCGACTTAACACATATTTACCTTCACTTCGACGGCCGAAACGGGTTCATGTTGAGAGTACACAGTCATGCTGCAGCTACAAAGCATCGAGCAAGAAAGAAGTTCGCAATCAAATTGGGGGTAGTCTGTGGTTTTGCACTGCTGACCTCGGTGTCGTCGCCGACACGGTGAGTAAGTTCAAAGTTAATGCATTCCAAGGGCCATCGGGTTCATTAGTCATCATCAACATCATCATTACCGCCACGATTGAGTATTGGTGGCTACTATTCTGCTGGCGCAAGTCGTGACGATACTGTCATTTTTTTTTATAGAATGCTTCAATCAATGAACTCGTTTCAGGCAAGCAAATTAAGGCAAATGCATTCTCCTAATAACTGCAAGTGTAAATATAGAATGCAGATGATTGATTGGAACGGTCTTTAAACATCAGGCAATTTTTAAAGTTTTATGAAATACTTAAGAACTACACTCATCGCGAGCAATCAACATAGTTCTTGATGAGCTTGTACAGAGAGCTATTGACGCTAGTAGGGGAGGATGGTACAAAACGCACCGTTTAAGCAACATCGTGAATTACTAGTGAATGGAAGCTGAAATTTAGGCAGAAGTTATTGGGTATGATGCATTACTATGTTTTCGTTGTAGATCAAATGTAACTTAAATTCAAAACGATGATTTTTCATGATTTTTTAAACTTTTTCCAATTTGATGCCAAGACGACACCGGGGTAAAACGCCTGTTTCATTGCTCAATATGCACCCCAAAATTGGGGTAAGATGCACCACAACACTTAACCCCCCTATTTGGACCACCCCTTTTAAAAGGTAAATACACGGCTATAAAAAGTTACTCAGAGTTGTAAAGTGAGAAGGTTGCAACATATCGCCACATCTTTTTAGCTCAGTTTGAAAGTCAAGCAGCCAATGGGTATGGAATAAAGATAGCAAAAAGTTCCGATGTGTTGCCAACTCCGCAATATACACACTTAGAAAAAGTACCCAACGGAGCATTTAAGTGTGGAAAGTCAACGATGGGTAGAATTATATTTACCTACCATTGAGTTCAAATTACATACTTTTGGGTAAAATATTACCCAAAAAAATGAGTTAATTATTTATACTCAGCGGTAGGTTAACATGATCATACCCAACGTTGGCTTCCCACACTTAACCACTCCACAGGGTACTTTTTTCATGTCGTGTTGACGTATATAACGCCACGGTGCGTTCTGCCCCAGTTTTAGTTTTTTATACTTTTGTCTAAATATTCTGAAAATACGTAGAACTATATTGAAGTTTTGATGCTATCTTGAAGTTTTGTTCTCAGCAATACGCGACATTTTGAAAACGCAGAATTTGAACCGCACAAACAAGTAAACAAAAGAAAACTGACAGTCAAACGCACAGCATGCAGTGTTCAGAGCATAAAAAACCATCACAAATACATGCGTACAACGCAACGCAAACCACTCTCAATTGGCTTGCGGAAAAGGGTATAGATTTCGTTGAGAAAAATATCAATCCACCAAATTGCCCTCAGCTTCGACCCATCGAACGTTACTGGGCAATCGTGAAGAGGGTCTTCAAGAAGACTGGTAAGGCAGCTGGGAACATGCAGGAGTTCAAAAAAATTTGGGCTCAAGCGTCCAAAAAATGCGATGCAACACTTGTCCGGAACTTGATGAAGAGCATTTGATCCAAATTTCGAAAATTCGTGAAGGAATAACTTAAATTTCATCCGGTCTTCATTATGTTCAAGTTTAACCTCGTACAATAGAGAATCAATTTTTTGTATGAATAAAATATCGGTTTTCAACATAATTTGAAAGAAAGTTTGTGGATAGCTTATTTTCGATACACTCCTTATTGAACGACATCCCAAGTAAAATGATTCTTGAAAATTTATCAATGGGCACAAGAAAAATAGGCGCACAACGAGTAAGCTGGATCAGTCTAGTAGCAGGCGACTTGCGGATGCTTCGCAGATTGCGTGGCTGGCAAATTGTATCCATGGACCGAATAAAATGGGGACAATTTCTGTGTTCAGCAGAGGTCATTCTTCTGGAACTAAAACCGTACGGATCAGTGATGGATGGTCCAACAGAGACTCTTCTAAACGGATGCTAGAACAGACACTTAGATCATGCATGAAGTCAAGAAGAATGCGAAGGTAAATGTCCGCGTCATCCAGGAAACCCTTAAGCTATCAGTTTCGGGTTGAATTGCAAAGTTATCCGAATGCGTCCATTTATCAGTAAAGCAAACGAAGCCCAACTGCTTAAGCTGGCAAACGAGCATGCTGATAGTCCCTTATAGTTTTGGAAAACGGTTTTCCGGACGGACGAATCAAAACTTGAGCTGTTCAGCCAAAGCATGGAGAAAGAAATGTGATGATCTTTGTTTCAACAGATACCAGATTGTGGGTGTTCTGCGTGGAATGGAGTTTGAAGCTTCGGGAAAACCGACGACATAATACCGGCAGGTTCCTATATCAGCATCCTGCGGGAAAATTTGTAGGTTGCGCTGATCCAGACTGGCTTTGAAGAGAAGTTCGTATTTCAGCAGCACAACATCCCAAAGCACACTGCAAAGGAGACCAAGTTTTTCTTCCGATCTTGTCAGACCAAACTGCTGGAATGGCCTCCACAGAGCCCAGACTTTAACGTTATTTAGAATATGTGGGAGATTTTCGATGCCAGGGTTGACAAAAATGGTGTTAACTGATGTTATGTTTTTCACTTTGTTTTCAATTCCATTTGTTTTTTTTTTTTTAAATTAAACCCCTTTTTTAGTATTTTCTTAGTGATACTTAGGGTGAGTGAGTACTTCAGTTTGTGCCACGAATTAATGTGCCATAAAAAAACAACAAGAAAATATTATTTTGTCCATACATTTTGTGTATACACTGGGAAAAATCATGTAAATTTTTCTACAAACTTTTCAGGCCTCAATTTTTTCAAGCGTTATTATACAAGCAATTTTGTGTGTTCTGATTGATTTGGTGCTCAATAAAATAAATATGATTGAAAAAACTAGGGAATAATTTTTTGAGATGTGCTAGGCCGTTCAAACTGTCCTGGAGTTCAGAACTTATGATCTACAGTTGTGACAGTAGCCTTATCCGCTGTACAAAGTTACGATATGTATTCAATTAAATTAAATGAAGTTCATCCTATCTTTTAAACTCAAGGGCTGTTTGGATAACTTGGAAGATCCCAAGATATCCCAAGTAGCATTGCCATAACCATCCAGCCTTATTCAGTTTTGTTAAAACTTTATGCTTACCTCAACAGAAGTCAATTTGGTTTTATTCTGACACCAAGGGGTGCCAATAGGTTTCATTTAAGTCAGTATTTAAGTCAGGTTTATTAGAAACTACACATCTTGTTTTCATCAATCTTCAATTCTTGTTTTCTCAAATGTCTTTCAACTCATATCAAAGGTTTTATCTCAAATTTATGAAAAAGCATTTTAAAACCATTTTCCCTCAGTAATTGCATTAAACGGCAAATTGGCATTGAAGGATGTCATGTGGTTTTAAAACAGCAAAAAACATGACAAAATAGTTTTATAGTAGTCTTTGCGAAGATAAAATGGTTTTTTGGCAAAACTGTGATTTTTTCCAACCGCCATATTAAAATATAAGACATAAGTGAAATGTGGAAAAATAAATGCACCTAATTTTAAATGTAATGCAAATAAACTGTACATCGGAGACCAATTTAAATTTTCACGAAATTCAGGATTATTTCTCGAATATATTTGTTTTAATTTTGTTTTTGGTTGACTCGCATAATTTCCGAAGCGCATTCATTTTCGGCTCTTATCCTCTTATTCACCATGCAATTAAATGCAAATATGATTTGAAGCATGATACGCTGTTAAAAAAAACTCGATTTGTTTTGGATATTTTGCTATCAAACAGAATTTTCCGCAACACTAGAACATTTCTCTTAGATATTATTTACTGCTAAATGAATCAGAAGAAAAGATAATCGAACAAAGCAGAGAAACAAAAACTAACCACGATATCACAGTGAAGTTTGGCAGCCAATAGGTTTCATGAAGGTGTAACATCTTTTACTAGAACATTTTCAAAATCTTTATGCTCTTATAAAGGTTTTATTAACTTCTCAACCGTATATAGAGTGGGCCACTTTGTACAAATTTCAGCTTTAAAGAAGCATAGAGGAGGTGTTGGCAGACAAAACAGTTTTGAATGTAGTTTCATCAACAAAGTCGTCATGAGTGCTATACGGCTGGTATAAAACTAAAATTGTTACTTGAGATCTCATTATATCTTTTATACCTCCCACTTAATTTTGTCAAATACATATTGTAACTTTTTTCAGTCCTGAAGGCTACAGATACAGCTGTAGATTTTAGGTTTTGAACTCCAGGATAGTTTGGATAACCTAGAAAATCCGTGGATTATCTCATTAAGTCTGTTGTTCTTCCAAGATATTCAATGAATATGTTTCAGTACACTGCGTAGCTTTGTTTAGCCCAGAATCATTTTGTTACAACTGTAGGATTTATGTTCTCTTCACAAGAATAGTTTGAATGACATAGAACATGTCATGTTATTTTATAATGTTTGTTGACCTTTATGAATATTGATTGAATCTGTTAAAGTATTAATTGTAACTTTGTGTTGCCTAAAATAAACTGCACATCTTACGTTCTGAGCTCAAGAACAGTTTGGATGAACTAGATCATTCCAGTTTATCTCATAATGTTTGTTTTACGCTCGAAAATACGAACTGAATATGGTTGAATACGTAGCATGTACCTATACAAAGGTCCAAAATGCTATAGTTACTACTTAAGATCTTATGTTTTAGGTTCAATCCCAGTCGACGTCGGTGGTTTTTCTGAGGCGAAAAAATTTGGTCACGTCTTCCTTCGGAAGGGAAGTAAAGCCGTTGGTCCCGGATCATATTCATGAGTCGTTAAGAAGGGTCCAGGTGGTGGAGTCGTCTCCCTGGCGTCGGTGATTGTTACCATGTGAGGAAATAGGCCGACGTAAAATAAGGAAAAAAAAAGATCTTATGTTTTGAAGTCAAGGGCAGTTTTGATGACCTAGAAAATCACAAATTTATCATATAATGACTGTTGATCTTCCAGTTTATTCAATAGGTTTGAATAGTTCTAAAAACTACTGTTATAACTGTAGATCTGAAGTTCTGAACTCAAGTACATTTTGGATAACCTAGAGCATCCCAGAAAGATACAAAAAAGTTTAACGTTTATCAACATGGCTTTAATAATACGTATGCATTTGCACTGTATGCTTAAACAACGCTCCTTTTCTATTATTGAGACATTCTATTATTCTGATCTTCAGTATATTCAGGATATTCTGGGTCGGCAATCAGGCCATCAACTCATATGTTTTCTTATTCCAGATAGAAGAATTGATGTAGAACAAATTAAACAACCAATTTCTTTTTGGGGTCATGTAAGAACCCTTAGGCCTGAAAGAGTTGATTTGATCCAAATATTCGAGTGAAATTAAAAAATTGATGAAGTGGGCACTATATAGGCCATACACT
This sequence comes from Aedes koreicus, assembly GCA_024533555.2. Lineage (NCBI taxonomy): Eukaryota > Metazoa > Arthropoda > Insecta > Diptera > Culicidae > Aedes > Aedes koreicus. The sequence continues at coordinate 58,723 of JAHHFK020004927.1, read as the reverse complement.
GAGGAAAAAATTATTTTCTGAAATGAGTAAAATCATCTATCATCTTTCATACAGTACGACCGACCGTTAGTCCAAGACAAAGATGTGGGACATTTTAGGCTTATTTTAGAAATTTGTTCGATGCAGATCGATTAAATTCGAGTGGATCTGATTTAAACGAAATTTTTCACGTACATTTGACTTAGGAGACTCAGTATATTCCACTTTTTCGGGATAAAATTGAGTCAATGCTGGATGCATTTTAGCATTGGTTTTAGTTACAAGATAGTAGCTTGAAATCCTTTGTCTCTATAAAAAAAGTCTCAGAATACGTTGTAGTTTTACTCTACAGCTTGTACAAAATACGCTGGGAAAAATATTTCTTTTAGTGAATAAAAAAAAAACAACAAAAAATGTCTAAATTTTGAATAAATATCTCAAAAACCCATACTTTGTTTTAATATTTTTCGCGCATAGCACTTCAAAATGATGAATAAATTTTGGTGAAAACTTAAGGATGCATTAATATCATGAGCAACATTTCTATGAAGGTGACCTTTATTTATATATTTTGCACATACAGATGTAGTACAATAATGCAATGTAATTTTAATTATAATTTAAAGTTATGAAGCTCTTTGTTATAAATTTCCTCATTTTTTCAAAATATTTCTTATGTAAGTTTACCACATATGGAAAATTTTCAAAATTATTTTTTTCTCATGTTATTCACAGTTCTTCAACAACCAAAACATACTGTACTATTAATTTTACACACATTATTCCTTTTCAGTAAAATGACTAAGCAAAAAAAACTCAAGGCAGAAGTTACAATGATGCATGCAACGTTGCTAATAGTTTTTTTTATATAAATAGTATATGGATGAGTTAAGAGAACCTTAATTTTTTATTCTGATTATTAATGCTTAGTTTTCCATCATTCGATTACAATGCTTCTATTTTATTTTCATTCCTTTTGAATAAAATCTGTATAAAAGAGTTGGTTTTGTGTGTACCAGAACATTGATGCAAATGTTGAATTTTCGGCTCCCTAGTACTGGAACGATTTTTTATCACATCCCGACTAGCCTCTTAAAATGTGGGCTCACTTTCCTTTCACTGACACATCACATGCTATCGGAAGATAACATGAAAACTTTTTCGTTCACTGCCTTCTAACCCTGCTAATGAAAAGTTCTATAATGAAATATGAAAAATGGAAAAATACGAAAGAAGAAAAGTGGAAGATAAAAAGTCAAAGAAAAAAGAATCGCAAGAAATATGAAATAAATGAAGTAAAGAATAGAAGGGGAAGTAGAGAAGCGGTGAAAGAGAAGTTGTTGAAGAGAATTTGAAGAATAAGAGATAAGAAAATGTTCATGGATGAGATAATTCCGTAAATTACAAATCCACCCTTGTGGTATTCACTGTCACTAAAAAAAACAAGTATTCTTAAAGTTAATTTTACTAGCTAAAACTTTAATGAACATTGTTTTGGAACGGATATTTTGATGATTTTCAGCATATTTTTACCCATTTTGAAAGAAATAAAGACTGTATTCGATGAAATTTGGACACACGCAATTGTTCGTAACTTTTTAGCGTGAAGGTAAAAATTATTGAAATTTTAACTGAATGTATTTCATGTGTTGTGTCAATTGTGTAATATGTTTCGTGAAAATCGGTCGAGTGATTTCAGTGATGGCTTCGAATGAAGAAATAGTGCGCCGACAAATTTTGGGCACTCACTTCGAAAACCCAAACGCTTCTCATCGATGGATCGGAAAACAGCTTCAACCGTATCTCATGAGATCAAAACGTTCAAGGACCGTAAGACAACCAAGCGGAAAAATGGTAGTGGCAAAAAACGTGGCACATCAAATCCGGAAAAGGCCAAGATGGTATTGAACCAATTCAAGCGTTATCCCAACATTTCGATCAGGGATGTTGCGAAAAAGGCGAAAGTTTCAGTTTGTTTTGTGCAGAAAACAATGAAACGTTCTGGATTACATATGTTCAAGGTCCAGAAGGCACCGAACCGGAGCGATAAACAGAACTCGGTGGCCAAAACTCATGCAAGAAAACTGCACAGGGAGTGGCTCACAAAACCGTTCTGCATTGTGATGGACGATGAGACCTACATTAAAGCCGACACCAAACAAATGCCAGGACAGGAACACTACGTCGCCACCTCAAAGTTGGCCGTCTGGTGTACGGAAGAAGAAACTGTCGAAATTCGCCAAAACATTCCTTGCCTGGCAAGCGATCTGTGGATGTGGCAAAATGAGTCAGCCCTTCATCACCTCTGGGACCGTCAACGGACAAATCTACAAGGACGAATGCCTCCAAAAACGACTTCTGCCCTTCTTGAGATCTCACGATGGCCCGACACTGTTTTGGCCAGATTTGGCATCTTGCCACTATGCCCGGCCCGTCTTAGACTGGTACAAAGATAATAATGTAGTTTTTGTACCAAAAGACGTGAACCCTCCAAACACTCCAGAACTTCGACCAATTGAAAATTTTTGGGAAATCATGAAGGCAAAGCTCGTTAAAACTCCAAAACTGGTAGAAAATGAACTTGAACTAAAGAAAGTGTGGTTAAAAATAAGTAAGCAAGTCGGTCCTATTATTGTCCAAAATTTGATGAAAGGGGTCAAGGCAAAGGTGCGGGCATTTGGGTTGGGAGAAGAGGTTCAATAAACCAATTATATCAAAACTTAACCATTTACTAGTACTTTATTTCCAGAAAGTTTGAAAAGAATCGGGCTCAAGGAAAATTTTTGGTGACCTATTTTGTGTGTCCAAATTTCATCGAATACAGTCTTTATGTAATTTTCTGCTTTATTTAACGCATATATTTGGAACGCTACGTTCTGATACTGTCCAAATCAGGTTTGGCGTTTTCGGGTTGTTTATATTGTTTATCAGTCGATATCGAGCTTAATGAATTCAAATTCTAGGAGGTTGATAACGATCGAAGGGAGCAGAAACTTCAAAAGTGTACCAATCATTTTATTTATTGGTCGGAAGATAGTGCACTGTTCTGTTGCTTCCTGTTCCTTTTTGTTATGAGCCTTGTTAATATTTTTGCTGAACAATCATGATTTTTTTGGTAAGCAATTGAAAAATTCATATCAATGACTATGTGTGATTCAAATCAACAACATTGTTATGTCAGTGATCCACGATAATATTTAAACTCATCAGTCCACTGTTTTGAGACAAATGAAGAACTAAGGACTGTTTATTAAAGAAAATGGACACCTGTTTATCAATGGTTTAGGGTTAAAACTTAACGAAGTGAATTTTCACTGTGTAAAAACATTGTTTACTTTGGCAACACTCCTAAGAAATCGAAAAAAAGTGAGAAATCTCGAAGAAAATCAGCTTATTAACTCGCAGATTAATTCTTTACACATAGTTTTCAGAAAATTTGTCGTTTCGAAAATTGTCAAAAAGCGTGAAGTGCACTAAATCGGCAGTGTTCACCATTGTTAAGAAGTTTGGAAACCGCGTTCTCTTGAAGATTTACTGAAATCTTTACGGAAAAAGGAAGCATTGGACCAGAAAAAGAAGCTGGCAGTGGTACGCTTTTTGAAATCGCATAAACCGTGTTCCGGTTCGTGAAATTTCTAAATAAGAAAACATGAGCGTCGGAACTGTGCAGAATAGCAAAAAGCGTAACAATATCAGAACCTACAAGAAGAAGACGGATTAACAGGAAACTTCTTCGAAAAATACGATTACGGAACTTGTAAGACGTTCTCCTCCAAAAGCCGAACCGGTGCATTATTATGGACGACGATACCAGTACACTTCCGGGGCCGCAATTTTTCAACGCTTAGCAGAAGACATATATGCCTGATGATGTGCGATATATCCGAACCGAAAAAAATGCTCCTGTGACTTGAAGAGTTCTTCATATTTCACAACGGGTACAATCAATGGTGAAAATTACAGAAAAGAATGCATAAAAAAACAGCTTCTAACTATCTACCGAAAGCATACGGATGCTCCATTTTTTTGGCTGGATCTGGCATCTGCTCAAATTGCTTCTGCTACGTTAGAGAAGCACAAGAAGGAAAAAGTCGATTTTGTCGAAAAATGCCAACATCGACCAAACTGCCCTGAACTGCGTCCTGTCGAAAGATACTGGGCAGTAGTTAAGCGGCATCTTAAGTAAGATGGGAGAGAAGCAAGCTCTGTTGACTGCTTCAAGAAAATTTGGTCTGCAGAACAACGAAAAGTTAGGGAGAAAGTATTGCAGAATCCAATGTGAGGTATCAAGAGAAAAGTCCGAGCGTTCTACAGGAATGAGAAGTAAATATTTAAACTCACGTGAGTTCGGTCATATGTATATTGAGTTTTCATTTATATAAAGCAAACTAATGAATATGTTAAAAAAAAAAATTTCGATTTAGAAACATGTGTCCACTTTCTTTAATGAACACTGAAAAAAATAATGAATTTTAACAGACACGTTAAATTTCCCATCGTTCAATTTCCAGCCAAAGTAAGCGTTAACAGTGAAATTGTTTGCAATCTTTCACACAACAATGCTGACTCAAGCGATATCTGGCTAAAATCTACATGAAATATCCCAAGAGCCTATGTCAAATCTAGCATTCCCTTTTTGTGCATTGGATAGCACAGAAAATTATATGTTTCTCTCAAACTGTGTATGTTAAAAAAAGAAGTTGCCACAGTGTGTGATTTTTCCGAAAATTATTGATTGGTTCTTAAAGATGCCGTTTAAACCAGTATCCAAGCTACAATTTATCCATTTGTCATATAAGATGTGGAAGCAGAAATACTTAAAAAAAATGCTTTATAGTTAGATATTTGTTTCTTGATTACTGTCCATTTTCTTGATTATCGATATTTTCAGCCTCAGACTGGATCATCTCCCGTCGTAGTCTCTTCAACACCTTCTGGTTGTTTTTGTGACTTGTTCGGTGGTGAGATTTGAACTCGTGACTTTGGCGTGAGAGGTATGGATGTTAACTACTACGCCAGGGTCGTAGTGAGAGTCTGAGATCAAATTGAAAACTCTGTATGATGTTACGATGTTGCTGATAATTATTACATAGGTTACTGTCGTGTTGGTCGTTTTGGTAAATCAGAACTAAGAGCAAATATTTAAAAAATATTTACTCAAATTTAAAACTGAATCTGTCTTCAGTGAGAACACACTGAAAAGTTAATTAGCTGTGCATTTTTTCATGTTGATAACAAAGTTAGTATGTATTCCACATGATGTTCAGTCAAGGCTGTGAAAAACAAAACTTCTTTTCTCTAAGAAAAATTAACGCAAGAATACTGCAAGATAAAACAAGGGTATGTTTATAATTTGAAAGTTTTATATTGAAATCAAAATTTGAATTCACTTTCATGTTGTGATTGGCATTAGTTTTCGAAATGCTATCTTTATGATGCTCGACTTCACTCTACTCTACTAACATTTCAGCGCTAATTTTCGTTCACAGTGTGACCGAGTGACCGATAAATTCCAAGATATTTTTAGCTCTGTACCGAAGCGTTGATATAATAAAAACTAATCTCTCTGAAAAATATAATCAGAAAAACAAAATCAAACACAATGTTAAACTCCCAAATCAACAGTGCCCAAGTCACCCGTAGGTTAAAATGCTAATAGAAGATCAGCAGCTCAAAACACAACAGCACAACACGTTTCGGTGAATTCTCAGCTCAGCCTTAGTCCCATGTCATCTCTCCTGCCACCCTCCACAAGTCAAGCTCATATTTTATTCATTTTGCGATAAGCCTCATCTGAACATCGTTCCGAGATTTCGCGACTTGCTAAAATTATTTCCTCCCCCATTGCTGCCTCTACTTGCTGCCAGGGGGACGTTCAGATTGTAACCAGGGAACGCCGTCGTTGATTTCTTGGGGTAAGAGCGAAGCCAAGCTACGCGTTCACACAGCTTATGACTGAAATGATAACTAGCCGAAGATGATCTCATGTTTTGCTCGTCTGGCTTGGCTTTGCTGTTGGTCTTTGCTATTCAAGCCCATCTGCTAAAAGGTGAGACATATTTTCACGGGCCATGACAAGCGAGAGAGCAATTGTGCTTTTTTTCGGTTCCAATGTCAGCTTCTGTATTCAAGACTCGGCGGAAGGAAGACCACCCAGCGGAATAGATTTGATTCCTCATAATGAGCGATGAAAGTGATTTTAAATGAAACATGGAATGAGTCATTTAGGCGTCGTCGGGGTGGATCGTTTGAGTTTGAGGCTAGAAGAGCAGTGTGTCAACCTGTTTCATTGTTTTCACGGGACGGTGTTAAACAGTCGATTGAATGGAAAAATCATCGTTGAATGAGTCATATATTCAGAGGCAATAAAGTATTAGAATAATAGCTCTATACTTACACGACGAGGATGAAATTCCCATGATGGGAACTGTTTATCATTGATATAAATGCTTTTTTTCAGTAGATTCTTACCTGAAAGTAAAAAAAAAAAAAGTTAATAATTAATGTAATCAATATTTGACTCAGGTTATATAGTTTATTATTTCTCATTATTACTGCAATTAGTATTAGACACTATTGAACGAAGTGGAAAAGTCGTAGTAGCACCCAGTAATATATGAATATTAAAAACTACGTAGCAACTATTATTGAAAACATTTCAATTAGTAACATTCCTAATTAGAAGCTCGATGCTAATTGATTCCCATTGACATTTTATTTATGTTTCCACACTTATTCCATGGCAATATTTTCTCTAAGATCTATAAATAAAATAAAAAAAATGTACATTTAGGACTTCCATGGCATCAATTCCTGATATATGTGTAGTTTAGATTAATAATTAAGAATTAAGATTATTAAGAATTCTGATAATGGGCAGATATCCCGCCCTTTGGTTCAGAAAGCAGTAGGGGTGCGTTTTGCTGATTTGGTCGAGGCAGATTTCATGCCTGATCAGGCTGACACTTGTACGTTTAAAAGTGCCTGAAACAAATGGATAGCTTGTAATGATCACTTGAGGATGTGATGGGAGATCATTGCTCTGATATTCCCAAATGTTGCACGTAGTAAGATGTCTCTTGTCTTCTATAAATAAACGTGTTGGAATTTAATAAACGCGTGAAAAATCATCGGGAATGATCACACATAGGTGTCCGTCGAACCATTCTGAACGGCCGTTATGAGAATATCACCTTGAATATCTCGCATGCGCATAGCATGTTACCTATTACTGATGCCCTATCTCCTAAATATATCCTTTCTCCTGTTCTTTTCGGCAAACATACTTTTGCATATAAAAACTTATGAACGATCCATAAAAAAATCAAAATTGTTTCATAAAAAATGCATTCATGACCCATAAAACTCTGGTCAATTCCATAAAATTTATCAATGTGATCCTTAACTTTTATAAAAGTTAGCAATAAAATGTCAAAAAAGTACCGTTGTATATCTAGCGATCTTTATCAAGAGAATTTGCGAGTTATATGAAGAAAGCAAACTTTTCGTTCAGAAGTTATTCTTATAGAAAATTTTATCAATTTTTAAATATTTTGCCAAACATTGGTTTAAAAAAAAACGTCCAGTAAGAATGTTCTTGATCAATTTAAATGAGATTGATAATCTTCTGGCATGATTAAACAGCTGCTCAGTTAAAAACTATATTATACAATGTGACATTTTAACCACGATTTGTTGTGCTCTACTCCAAGTGCTAGAAATATCAATGTTGCCTGCTGAGCAGTTGAAACTTGAAGAACTCAGGCGGTAGAAAGCGGCCGACGTTTTCGATATTCGGAGTGTTAGCATAGCGTCTCCAAGCAAACGACTGATTCAAGCATTTTCGGTATAAAATGAACTTATTTTGGATGGCGATGAAAACAAAATTACAAACGATAATTCAATGGAACAAATTTTCCATAAACCCTACGTTTCCTAAGCCTTCTACAATTCACCGCCTTGCCGGGTCTTACGACAGTTCGTGCCGGAACCTTAGCCATGGCTGATAAAAAGATGGATATTGGCATGTTCTTCTGATCACTCGGGGCCTTGGCGAACAGCTGTTCCTCCGTTTTGGCCACGAAATTATTGGAGCAGATCCTCCGTTTGAAAATAACCCAAAAAATTATATCGGTAGCAGATCCCCAGTTTGTTAGGGTTGGTGGTCCTCGGTATAAGGTTCATCTTCAGCCGGTCCATATCCTCCAGTCATTTGTTAGCATAATGACGACCATGTCCTCCATTGCGTGATTCTTTATGAAGCCAGCAACTTCCGGCAGGCATTTCATACGGTTTATCTCCCCGTTCATTGCAAGCCCCGAAGGAAAGAAAAGCAGCTTGAACATTCTCTTCTTGCTGATCGTCAGCCATTCACGGACCTTCTTCGGGAACTTGATGTGGGAGATATTCTTGATGTCAACGCTTGCCTCCTTGGTGATAGACGTAAAGTACTCAAGTAGGTCTCGTCATCCATTGTAACCACGACGTAGTGCTTGCCAAAACGATGTTTTTCACCAGCACCTTCAGCCGCTGCTTCAGGGTGATTGCCTGCTGCTCAGACACGGCCGGCCTCGATTAACGACTTCCGCATAGCGATGTCAATCTTCCCCAGGTCGCGCAGAGCTGTCGGCTTCTGGAACCAGGCTTCCATGCGACGCTCTCGCCTTCACTAAATAGGCTCTATCTGGTGAACAACAAGTAGCTCATGATGTCCAAAATCTTTGCTTCGAGCTGGATCTGGCAGTATAAACAAGTGGCGTAGTGGCGTGACTTTTTTCGCCATGGCAACTGCAAATCAATTGATAACGCTTTCATTTTTTCTCTGTATTCAAAAGGGTTGCTACGATTGGCGATGCATAGATGGATTCATCACCAGAAAATTGGTGGACCTTATGAAAAGTTGAGTGAGAATTGGAAATTTTAAGTAGCTGTTGGAAAAAAAGAAATTAAACTCTAAATCTGTTCAAAAACAGAAACTATCAATGTAAAGATTGGACTAGGAAAAAATGCGACACTTTGTTTTGGGTGTAACTTTTTATCGCGCAAGTAAACATTGATGAAATGTAATACTAGATTAAAATGTTATGTTTATGTGTGCAAAATTTTATTGTGATCTGTCAAGTAGTTTTTAAGATGCATTCGAAACAAGAAGAGCTACGCCAGCAAATCTTGGGCGCGGTGATCGATAATCCTGGTCATTCGCACAGGTGGATCGGCAAAAGGCTTGCTATCCACCATTCCACCGTGTCCCGCGTTGTGATGATGTTCCAGTAGACAAAGACCATCGAGCTGCGCACTGGAAGCGGCCGAAAACCGAAAACGGAATACCCAGAGAAGGCGCGGCAGTAGAAAAGGCAGTACTTTAAGAATAACTCGAACCTTTCCACCCGAGACGTGGCCAAAAAGGTCAATTCGTCGAAGTGGTTCGTCCAGCAGACCATGAAACGGGCTGGGATACGTGTTTTTAAGGTCAGGAAGGCGCCAAACCGGACTGACAAGCAAAACACGGTGGCCAAATTGCGTGCGCGGAAGCTGTACCGTGAGTGGCTAGTCAAGCCAGGCTGTCTTGTCATGGACTACGAGACATATATCAAGGCGGACATCAAACAAATCCCCGGCCTCGAGTTTTTTGTCGGTACGTCCCGCATGGAGGTTCCGGAAAAGTTCCGGAAGAGAAAGATGGACAAATTCGCGAAGAAGTACCTGTTGTGGCAGGCGATCTGCGAGTGCGGACGGTACAGCAAGCCGTTCGTTTCAACCGGCACCATAAACGGGCAGATTTATCGAGAAGAATGCTTGCAGAAGCGCTTACTGGCCTTCCTCCGCTCTCACCGTGGTCCCACGCTGTTCTGGCCGGATCTCGCTTCGTGCCATTACGCCAAGCCTGTAATGGATTGGTACGAAGCGAAGGGCGTTAATGTGGTCCCGAAGGAGGCGAACCCGCCAAATACACCAGAACTTCGTCCGATCGAAAAGTTTTGGGCGATAATGAAGAAGAAGTTGAAGAAAAGCGGAAAAACATTCAAAACCGATGAAGCTTTGAAGAAAAACTGGGAGAAATTGTGTAAGGAAGATGGACAAAGCCTCGCCCAAGATCTCATGAGCAGTGTTAAGAGAAATGTACGAGCATTCAGCTTGGGGGAGGAAATTCAATAAATAAATTATGCCAAAACATAGCTAATATATAGTTATTTAATCCTTGAAAATTTGAGAAGTATCCGATTTAAAATGAATTTTTGGTGATCATTTTTGTGTGTCTCATTTTTTCCGAGTCCAGTCTTTAGTATTTTTATCCAGTATTTATGTAAAAGTATACAATCCTTTATAATCAGCACCTCAATTCCTATAATCGTATTTAAAAATTGTGCCTGTTTGCTTTTATGAGTCTTTCTAATTCTGTGCAGTTCTCCCTTGCACTGAACTGGCCGGATTGACGTGCCGCAAGGGCTCAGTAGGGATTCTTTGTCAAGACCCGAAGCTAAGAGTCAGTTCCATTGTGGTTATATCACATAAATTCGTTTTTCCACTGTATTAGCAGCACATTGAAATTGTCGATATAGAGGAAAATACTCTACTGGGGTCTATGGATCTAGAATTTGGCCTATCATTAAAAATAGCCTGTCTTTAATTTTTCTTCATATTGATATGTCAGTGAGACAATACTACTGTATATTTTTGATTTTCAGGGTAAATATAGTGAATTAATATTTACATCGAATTTTAAGCATAGGCCAAATCCTAGATCCATAGACCTACTTTAGAGCACCTTCCTCTACTAAGGAGTGTATCGAATATAAGCTATCCACATACATTTGCGTTGTACGCATGTATTTGTGATGGTTTTTTATGCTCTGAACACTGCATGCTGTGCGTTTGACTGTCAGCTTTCTTTTGTTTACTTGTTTGTGCGGTTCAAATTCTGCGTTTTCAACATGTCGCGTATTGAAAAGGAAGTGAAAATTAAGGTTCTGGACACATGGCTAAGTGAGAAGGGTATTACTATGCGTAAATTGGCGAAGCGGTTTGGAATTCATCATGCGAGTGTTAAAACCATCACTAATAAGTTTGGGGAACACTATTCTTTGGATGAGCTACCAGGAAGAGGCAGAAAACCCGGTTGTTCCAACCCGAAACTGGAGCAGAAAGTGGTATCTCTAATGATGAAGAACAAATCAATGCCAATACGTGATTTGGCCAAAAAAGCAGGAACGAGTGTCGGAATGATCCAGCGTATCAAGAGGCGAAACTACCTGAAGACCTACAAGAAGCAGAACATCTCGAAACAAAGTGCAGAACAGAAGAAGCGAGTAGCAACAAGGGCCTGGAAATTGTATTCGCGTCTTTTGCAGCGTCCGGATGCATGCGTTTTGATGGACGATGAGACCTATGCAAAGGAGGACTCAAAAACCCTTCCAGGTCCACAATACTTTACTGCCGTGGGGAGGATGTGAGCGATGCGGACAGGTCGATTCAAGTGGAGAAATTCGGTCGAAAGGTACTGGTATGGCAAGCAATAGGTTCCTATGGTTTGAAGTCAACAATTTTTTACACTACCGGAACTATAAATGCGGAAATCTATCGATCTGAGTGTCTCCAGAAGAGATTGTTGCCTTTATATAAGAAGCATAGTACACCTCCACTGTTTTGGCCGGATTTAGCGTCGGCTCACTATGCCAAAACCACTCTCAATTGGCTTGCGGAAAAGGGTATAGATTTCGTTGAGAAAAATATCAATCCAACAAATTGCCCTCAGCTTCGACCCATCGAACGTTACTGGGAAATCGTGAAGAGGGTCTTCAAGAAGACTGGTAAGGCAGCTGGAAACATGCAGGAGTTAAAAAAAAATTTGGGCTCAAGCGTCCAAAAAATGCGATGCAACACTTGTCCGGAACTTGATGAAGAGCATTCGATTTAAAGTTCGAAAATTCGTGAAGGAATAACTTAAATTTCATCCGGTCTTCATTATGTTCAAGTTTAACCTCGTACAATAAAGGATCAATTTTTTGTATGAATAAAATATCGGTTTTCAACATAATTTGAAAGAAAGTTTGTGGATAGCTTATTTTCGATACACTCCTTATTTTTTATATTTTATATTTTCAACCACCCATGAATTTCCCAATTTAAAAAAAAAATTTTAATTATTTTTTTAAAGTTTTTTTATAATACAACCCACAACACCACCATATACAAACAATAAAAAAAAAATATAAATTTTTTTTTTTTTTATATAATAACACCCCCCCAATATATAATATATCATATTTTATTTCTTTCTCACCCCACATATATTCCCCCCTTTCAATTATACCCCCCCCCACCCCCATATTTATTTTAAAAAAAAAGAAAATTTTTTAAACTTTTTTTAGAAAAAAAAACAATACACAAAAATTCCCCCCAAAAAACTTTTTCCTTCTTCACCAAAGATATATAATTTATAATCATTCATTTTCTATTTCACAGACATAAAGAATCACATATGGGTTCAGACCAACAAGAGCTATCGGAAAATTCATTTTTTTTTGTAGTTTTACTAAGTTTCCGTTTTTGGCATTAATCATACACATATGAAATTTATTTCGCCTTATTGTTAGGTGTTTTCGGCATTTCCAAGACAATTAGGATATTAATAAGTATCTTACTTTTAATTTTTAATATAAGTAACCAATCAGTGGTTGCCAGATATATATTGCACCTACGCTTATTGTGTTCTTTGACTTGAATTATGAAAACAAATTCTAATCTTAGTAGTTCTTATTCCTATAGAAGCTGCAACAGCGGAAGTCGATCGCAGCAAGCCGTGCTTGGAAACTGACGTGTTTTGTTTTTGCTGCATCCTTTTCGCGAAAAATAAAATCAAAAACATATGCGTAATTCAACTTAAACGAACAGTGAAATCATAAAATCTCCATGTGTTTTGTGTAAGATGGAGTGAATATAATCGATTCCTTCCCGAAACGGCCATTTGCTAGTCAGAAGCAAAGAACGAAGCTAACGCGCATGCGCGCGTGAGTGGCTGGTAAATAATTTCAGATGCACTCATCACGTGCTGTACAGTTGGAGAGCTGTGAAGTTTTTTTTTCCTTCCGTTGCACAATGATTGTCATTTTCTTCTCGGAAGGGCTTTTTTTTACCTGTGATTTGCATTGCATTGTATTTGTGCGCGAAGTACTAATTGTATTCAGGCTGTTCCATTCGAAAAGGATGATGTGAAAATATTTGCCGAATAGCGGAGTGCTACTTCTTTAGAGAAAAAGAAGCATCCTTTAGCATCACACGGAAGCCGTTCAAATGAAGACTGTACATCAGCAACAATTTCCGGTGAGATCTATCTGATTATAACTAAATTTGAACGATACTGCTAAATACGTGCTGTGTCTATGCGGGGCTTGTTGTAAGTGAAAGTGACTTAGGAATGGACGTGAGTAACTAGGCATTCTGAAATGGGTCACTAGAACCCAACAGAGCTATCACCTTCCAACTCCCGGGCTAAAAATGTTTGTCGAGTCGACAACAGTTCGTTTAACTGCAAACATTATTCTTCCATAAAAACACTGCCGGACGGTGGACGTTGGATTTTATATACACACATATTCATTATAATATTCATTCACTACATTTTGTAAATTATTATATGACATTGAACATATATATTGGGAAGGGAGGGAGCATCAGGGTATCACTCAAGCTGGAATTGGACAATGGAGTGGTATGACAACCGGTGTCTCTGCTTTTTTGCCTTTCATACAGCGTTACTATTAAACCGGTAACTCAATTTGATCTTGCTATTAAGGAGAGATGCATACATGACAAGGTTTTAGAAGCGATGGTGGCTACAAATCTTACACCGACCACGTTTGTTTGACCACACAAACATTCCCGGTCTTTTAATACTGCTGTTTTTCTGGTACCAGAAACATTTTAAAAGATTTACACTCATACCTGTCAACTGACACTCTAACTACGCTCCCTTCTTGTATTCGGTACATCCGCTTTTCTGGTTACTAAATAGAAACACTTTCACGAATCTCTCACCTTCAAAACGCACACACCAGATGCTACTAATAATGATTTTTTTTTTTTTTTACGTCAGCCTATTTCCTCACATGGTGACAATCACCGACGCCAGGAAGACGACGACTCCACCACCTGGACCCTATCTAACGACTCATGAATATTAGCCGGGACCAACGGCTTTACTTCCCTGCCGAAGGAAGACGTGACCAGATTTTTTCGCCTCAGAAAAACCACCGACGTCGACTGGGATTGAACCCAGACCCACTGGGGTGCCAAGTAGCAGTCACGCTTACCACTACACCACCGACGCCGGCTACTAATAATTATGGACAGTTTAATGATGAATCAAATTCAAAGGCTTTAAAATAATATTCGTACCACAAATTTATTGCGAAAGAAAACGAGCAACGCTTACTCCGATCTCCTCGAGAATAATCTGAAAACAAAGATAAACCAAAATTCAGCGTATCGTCTAACAAAACGAACAATGCTGCCAACCCAACTTTTGTTCAGCATCATAGTGATTCCTCGTAGAAGTGCTGAGGATTCCTTCTCTTATCCTTTCCTTATTTTATCTGCATTTGGGTGGGGCTGGCACTGGGATGGCCTTAGTTTGGGGTTCACCAGTTTTTACACAATGAGAATTTATGTAAGTCACAAGCATCATCTGTAGGTAATCTGTTTATAAACAGTTGACCTAGCAATAACAGAGTGACAACCTCGGTCAGTCAATCATGCTCATGCATTGCATCTTTATTGATTTTTCCGGTTTCTTTAAAGTGAGTTTCATTTAGGTGTTAAATTTCTGATAAATCATTGAAATGGCCTCTTGATATCAAGATTGTTTCTGATATGTAAAGGTACAGCGAGTTCAACACTATCCTCAGACTAAAATTTACAGCTGAAATCAAAGATTCAGTTTTAACTATGATACAATTTTGAGTAACCCTCCAAAAATCATGCTGATTAAACAACAATCATAATCCCTCAGACTAACATAATTTATCTACTCGTCAAACATCGCACCGTCGCACCATAGTCACTCTTGTTTTTTTTCGTTGTGGTTATGTATTACCACACCACTGTTTTATTACAAGCAATCCCCCGTTTCCTCTCCCAACTCCCTCACTCCTACATCCACACTTTGATTATCATTTCACTGCTCTGGATTTTTTGCTTATAAGGTTTGTGTCTCGGCCCGAAGATCAACATCCACTGCAGTTGAAGCGATGAAGGGAAAAAGATCATGGGAAAAAGTTTTTTCACTACAGTACACGTTAGTTTCAAAATACTCATTGATTGAGTTTCATGCATTTCTTTTCAAATTCACTCTAAATAGCTTAAAAGTGAATTTCTGAAAATAATTTAGTCAGCGAGTTGAGCACAGTCACTTCAAATATTTTTGCAAGATTTTATTTATTTAGAAGTCTTTATTAACATTTACACTAACATTACTGGAACACTACTACGGCATCCAATCAATTCCCATCGTCCATAACTATTAATCACTATTATCAGCGGGTGGATAGTCATGAAGAAAACGAATATTTGTTTTGGCTCAGGAAGTACTAGCACACCGGCCTTTCACCAATACACTCTCAAATATTCTGTCAAAATAACATAGCGAATCAAAACAAAAACAAAGATATTTGTACCAAAAGGTACTGAAAAGCGCAAGAGTGCATGGCAAGGTGCAGACTGCAGCGTGTGAGCGTCACAAAATATACAAATTTTCCTTATAAAGCGTGTAAAGTTCTGATATATTCCACACTTAGTCGATTATGTTGTATGCTAAAGGTCGTATTTGTGAGCGCTATTTCATGCAAGTTGTTGCTTCGTATGAAATGCAGTTTAGTTTTACATGATCTGATATTTACATGACAATGAAAGTTTAGATTTTTTTTCTGTGTGCTTGGACATTAGCCTACTCATCACGCGTACACACTACCAAAATGTCATGTAAAATTCTTTCCCCTGAGACCGACACATGCAAGCGTCCTTTAGCACATAAGAATGAATTGAAAGAGATGAGAAAATAACTCCAATCAAACACATCTTTCGTCGCATTGCGTATGTGTCAGTTTTGGGAGACATAATTTTACACGAAATCTTTCTTTACGTTCCCTGACTTTTAACAAACATGAATTACGTCTCGTGTAAAATTCATTATCTTTAAGTGTGTAAACGGAAAACAATTCTCCTTTGCGAGGGAGTCCGCTTTCGCATTGCCTGGGATTGAGAAATGTGAAGGGACCCATACAAAGCTGATCAAATGTGATCTTTTGACCAGCACACTCATCTATTCTCTTAGTTTTGAAAGAAAATAAGATGAATGTCTACAAGATTTAATTTACAGAAGAGCCTCAAAGTTGTTTTGTGTTGTTGGAGAAGGTTTGTCTTCTCAACATTCAAAAAATGCTACAAAATGATTGTCCCTGCAAACATTTACTGCGTTTCATGTAAACCTTTTATTTGAAATTTTGCGACTTCAAAATCACAACCGATTATGCATCAGTGACAAAAAATAACTTAATTTTTTTAAATAATGCAACTTGAGGTGATGACGATAGGCAACGAAGGATGAATATTTTATTTGATCTTCACGTGGCAGTAAAATGCCCACTGGTCTGCGCTAAAAAATAGACGCATTCTGACGTATTTATGATAAATGGTGGGTATATATATAATGAGGTGTGAAATCACCTTCGACAGAAACTGGACTTAGTAAAGGGTGTTCCGATTAAAATTTGGTCAAACAGTTATGTGTGTGAGTCGATCAAAGTTTTTATTAATAAGTCAAATTCTTTTTCTTTTTCATGTTCAGTTAATACAGAATACAGGAGAAATATTCAGCTAAGCTTCATTTTGACCAAATGCGAATTGCCGGGTCTTTCGTTTAACACCTGCCATAAGATTTTGTACGGTCTCCTTGTCCTTTTTATTCGCCGCAGAACGCCAGTTTGCCTTAAACTGTTTCTCGCTCACGACGGCTTTTTGAGTCTTCTTAAGGTTTCGCTTGACGATGGCCCAAAATTGTTCAATTGGGCGGAGCTTTGGCGTGTAAGGAGGGTTCTTGTCCTTGGGCACCACTTGAACGTTGTTGGCAGCATACCACTCCATGGCTTTTTCCGTAATGACAAGATGCCAAATCCGGCCAAAATAGAACGGAACAATTGTGTCGGTTCAGGAAAGGCAGTAGACGCTTTTGTAGGCACTCGTTCAGATAAATTTCCTGATGACCAATTTCTTGTAAGTCGACAGTCCAGCTCGTTTTTTAGCTCTATGCACGGTTGAAAGGCGCCCAGCTTCTTTGCGACATCTCGGACGAAGAGGTTGGGGTTTCGCTCGAAACAGCGGGCAACTCTTTTTGTCGTCGCTGTGGCCTCCGGCTTTCGATTTCGCACCGATCCAGCTTTCCTGGCTGTCGACAAACGTTCACCGAACACTTTTAATACGTTGGTAACAGTTGATTTAGCCACATTCAACAATTTCGCCAACTTGGCGTGAGAGTAGTTTGGATTTTCGCCATGCACGTGCAAAATTTTGATGCGTTGCTTCTCTTCGTTCGACGACATTTTGATAACTGAAGTACTTATCTCAAAATCAAAATAGAGGCATGATGCTACACGCACACATCTTCAAAATGAGGGGTGTACAAATTTTTAAAGCACGATGAAAGGAAATGCGTCAAGTTTAAGTCGACCAAATTATGATCGAAACTCCCTTTAATGTGTATGACGCTTATCCGCGGTTCAACGTTGTTTAGTTTTCCATTTATGTGCATGGCCATTCACTCAAATTTACGCGAGATATATGATTCCACGATATAGTTTTGTATGATATTTTGGAATGCGCTACACAGAAAAAAAAAATGAAAATGAGCAATAGCGTATTCTAAAATATCATACAAAACTATATCGTGTAGTCATATATCTCGCATAAATTTGAGCAAATGGCCATGCACATAAATGGAGCACTAAACAACGTAGCACTGTTAATAGTTTTTCGGATATGTAAGGTCTGTATCCACATTAATCCGGACACCTTCAAATCATTGTAATTTTTGAAATATTGCACGTAGGAATGAAAAATTTCACTGTAATATAGCTGAGAGTCTATGGTGAAAAAGACTATGATTGATGTTTGCATTTCATGTTTAGTATTCAAGATGGCGACGAAAGAAAAACAAGTGCGCGAGCGAATTTTGTACGGGCGTACGGCAAACCTGACTTGTCAATACGGGACCTTGCAAAAACATTGGATTTGCCTAAAACCACTGTTCACGATGTGCTCAAATCATTTTCGGAACGTTTGACGGTGGAGAGGAAACCGAGAAGTGACAAAAACATTGGACGCGCTGATCCTGTCATGGACCGAAAGGTGAAAAGGATATTAATGAAAAACCCAAATCTCTCCATTCGAACGGTGGCTCGTAAAATAGGGATGTCACCTGGTTTTGTCCAAAAATCAAAACAACGTTTGGGACTTAAGTCGTATAAAGTAAAAACAGTTTCAAATCGCAACGACATACAGAACTTGGCAGCAAAATCACGGGCTCGACGTTTGTACTGCGAATATTTGACGAAGTTTTCATGCGTTGTTATGGACGATGAAACTTATGTCCTGGAGGATTTCAAGCAGCTTCCAGGGCTGGCTTTTTATTCTGCTATGGCCAGAAATGCTACAGCTGAGCATTTAAGAACGAAGAAGGCATCGAAATTTCCCAAAAAAATACCTTGTGTGGCAAGCAATTTGCACGTGTGGCAAAAAGAGTAAATCTTTCGTCACTACAGGCACAATCAACAAGGAGATCTATCAGAAAGAGTGTCTGAAGAAGCGATTGCTACCCTTCATCAAAAGTCACAAAGAAAAACCTTTGTTCTGGCCCGATTTGGCATCATGCCAAAACTGTGATGGAGTGGTACCAAGCAAATCAAGTGAACATTGTACCAAAAACCTCAAACCCGCCAAATTGCCCAGGGCTACGACCAATCGAGAGATATTGGGCTCTGATGAAGCGGAAGCTTTCTGAAAAGAAGCAAGGAATCAAAGACATCAAACGTTTCCAGCAAATTTGGACAAAGACGGCTTCTAAGATTTCTGAAGAGTCTGTACAAACCCTAATGGACGGAGTTCAGCGCAAAGTTCGAAAATTTTATGCAAATACCGAATAACTATGTTTTGTCTTCACGAATTGTTTAAACACATCCCATGAATCTGAAATAAACAACTACGACGGAAATATAATGCGAAATTTATGTTTTATTCATGTTTTGAGGTGTCCGGATTATTGCGGTTACAGACCTTACATTGTTTGTCCCTGCAGTCCTGCGAAGTCAAATTATTTTTACACTATCCAATGTGAAACAAATCGCACGCCAAATTAGACCGTTGCTTGAGTGTTTGTCGTTGGTCGTTGAATTAGAATAATTTCTTCGCTCCCAAACAACTCAACATTTGTTTAACAGTACACGACTAGCAGGCACGAATTTTTTTTCTCTAAGATAATAAATAAAAATAAAAGGAGGTTCTTTATTAGTATTAGAGAAAGCGGTAAGAAGATTTGCAAACGTATGCTCTTCAAAAGCTCAATTAAATTACCCATACAAATCGTCATCACTATTAGCTAAAAGATAAAAAGGTTTGTTTGCAAATGATTTTATTACTTTTTACTGAGCTGATCCAGAACTTTCCTTTTATTTATATTTATGCGTAGGTTTGAATGAACTTTACATGTTCAACTGTTCCGCAAGAGTATGCAAAACATTATACGTCGATATAATATTCAGCTACGACTTGGTAAGTTACAGTGAAATCAAAGTGAATCAGGCAATATTAGTTTCTCACATAATTTTACATCATTTACCGCTTACCGCACATAAAGGCATTATTGTTGTCAAAATTTTATCTGTGAATTGTTAATGTTCATAATTTTTTTTTCTGTGTAGAACAGACATAACTTATATTAGAATAAATCTTTTTTTAACTACATACCAACAAGCAAGGGAAAAACACATTTTCTTAACATATTCTTCTATGAGTTTACTAATAAGTTTTAGCAAGCGCGTCCCTTCGTTCAATTGCTAGCCAAAGGAGGTGTTAACAACGAAAGTGTTTGCAATCTGTCTTGTGCCATACAACAATGAATGCAATCTTTCATACAACCGGCTAGATTCAGGCGTTATATCGCTTGAATTTATATGATACATCCGATTACTGTCTGCCAAATCTAGCATTCCCTTTATGTGCATTAGATAACGCAGAAAACTCAATGTTTCATTTTATCTGTGCAATTCAGACAATTTCTTGAAAATTTTACTCAAAACGAGTAACCTGCAAGCAATCGTGCACGAAGTGCATCATGTTTTGGTGCGCCCACAGCAGTTTGCTCTTTCTCCAAAATTAAAGGGGAGAAAAAAAAAAAACACACCGGCTAAAACAGTAACACCATCAACTTCCCCCGGTCACAGCCACCGGGGCGCCGGGGGCGCTGCTTTTGGGAAGCAAAAAGTCAACCCGACAACGATGCTGTTTTGTTAATCGTGATGTAATAAAGAGAAAGGCTCTTGTCAGGTTTGAAGCCGGTTCAGGTCACTACCATGCTGCATGCTGCTGCGAATGTTGGTGGCTCGAGTGGGAGGAAAGTGTCGCTCCCCTCCGTCGACACCTCTTGCCCGGGGGCGGCTGTGAGAGAATTCGGGTTCGTCGCTTCATCTAAATAGCAGCAGTCAAGTCTTTCCTCAACGCTGCAGCAGCGCCGCATGAGAGATTTGAGTTTATGTGGACTTTTTTTTTCGCGCTCGTCTACGATGTTTGGAATTTATCATTGCTGCTGATGGAGTGTATATTTACATTTCTGATGGATCGTATGGTAGTCGTTATCGTCCAAATCGGGGAGGTAAAGTTTAGGCATAGCGAGCGTTAGTTCCGGTGAGGGATTTGAATTTCTTGTAGGGTAATGTAAGATGTAACTTGACTTTTCATCAATGAATTGTTTCGATTGCGCAACGTTTCTCTGTGTGGTGCAGTTGTAGAATGGATTTGCATAAATCAATGAAATATTTTCCTAGATTTCCGTTAATTATGCAGATGGCATGTTATCTATAACCACATTGTAACTTCATAGTCCTTAGATGGTGCGAATGCAAAATGATTTCTATTCGTGGAAGAACAGTTAAGAGCTTCCCCGTGATTGAATCCAGGCCTTTAACGTTGAGTTTGGCTATCAGTGACTTTCTCTTTCTAATTTTTTTCAATCAAGCTGAGCTCGTTCGTAGTTTGAAATATCATCAATTATCACCAAGTCTGTGCTGGTGAAAATCAGATTGTTATGGTCTCACTTATTGTAGGGCAATTAGCACCAATGTGTGAGCGATGAATTGCATGACAAACTTTTGAAGCATTTTGGATCTTCCCAGATTTACTCCACAAAACGTGCTAAACACTCTGCTTGCAGTTTTCAGTTGAGTGCATCTACAGTTTAGAGACCTCACGGGTTCGTTATGGTCGTGATACACTGGGAAACTTCCGAATTCCACTTTCCATTGATGTGGGATAAAAATGTATATCGAATCTGTTATCATTACGCTACTGCCTGCAGCGGATGATGGTTTGCATGTTTATGCAGGTAAGGAAAAGTTTGCACGCTCTGCTGTTGCGTTGTGGCGCAGGCCTAGATAATTTCGCAGACATTTTGAGGCCAGCAGCAGACTGAGATGGGGTGGTCTTGTATATGCATTAAATAAAAATATTTGAGACTATTCGCTATTCAGATCAAATTGCGTGTTCAGAGCCAGTTGTTTTGAGATTCCTTTGAATTGGAAGCTGAATAAATATTTA
Organism: Aedes koreicus; assembly: GCA_024533555.2. Classification (NCBI taxonomy): domain Eukaryota; kingdom Metazoa; phylum Arthropoda; class Insecta; order Diptera; family Culicidae; genus Aedes; species Aedes koreicus. Next base: position 36,889 of record JAHHFK020004927.1, on the reverse strand, counting down.
GATTTGGCAAGAGTAAAGCATTTAATAGTCCTCGGGTTGCAAAAACCTCATAACTTTAAATTTTCTATGGAAATCAATGTAGGAACAGTTCAATCTGATGGAATATTTCACTTCCAGCTAAATTTAAAAAAAAAACATACTCAGGTCCACATATTGGTAAAGGTAAACATACAAAATAACAGCATGCTGAAATTAACTGAGATTGTTTTCCGGTTTGTTCTAGGATTTTTGGAACATTCGGCACGCGACATACTTTCTGACGGTTTAAAATTGCATTTACCTGCTTTAAAGTGCAAAACGCTGCTAGTGAATCGTCACTTCAGGCATGTACTTGCCATGCCTATTACCAAACTCTCCTGAATCAAGCAGCTGCTCCCCTATCTGACCTTCCGTTTTTCAAATTAATTTTCCAGCAAATTCATATTCTTCCCACAAATATATATAAAACGATCAATATGATCCGCTTTGGAATTCGGAAAGATTTTCCGCAATCCGAAAAGTTTTGACGAGAAGTGGTTGGTGGTAGATCTGGTTGGGTGGAGCTGGTGGTTGCGTGGAGTTGCTATGATGCCAGTTTCTGTTTCGGAAACAAATATTAAGAAGCTGTTGGATGGTTGTTCTATTTGTGAGACAAACTTTATTTTTACACACACAAATCAAACAAATTACCTTTTCTTTAAAAAAAAAAATGTACGCATATGACTCACCGCACAACGTTAATAATCTGTTTCCCTAGACAAGGAAAAGTAAAATTAACGCAACATTTATACACTCAAACTGTTCAAGTCGTTTAACGTACACAGAAAAAAGTAATGAATTTTAACAGGCGCGTGAAATTCTCCCTCGTTGGATTTCAAGCCAAAGGAAGCGTAAACAACGAAATTGTTTGCAATCTTTGATGCGCCATACAACAATGTTTGCAATGTTCCATACAAGAGACTAGATTCAGACGTTTAATAGCCATACATCGTTTTTACGATATGACTTCATCTACAACTCGCCTCGGATTCGAGGCGAACACCATTTTTGCAGGGTTGTTGTCCGGCATTCTCGCAACATGCCCTGCCCACCGTATCCTTCCAGCCTTCGCGACCTTCTGAATGCTGGGTTCGCCTTAGAGTTCAGCGAGCTCGTGGTTCCATCTTCGCCGCCACACTCCATCCTCCTGTACGCCGCCAAAGATGGTCCTAAGCACCCGGCGTTCGAAAACACCAAGTGCTTGTAGGTCCTCCTCGAGCATCGTCCACGTCTCGTGCCCGTAGAGAACAACCGGTCTTATCAGCGTTTTGTACATGGTACATTTAGTGCGGGGGTGAATCTTTCTTGACCGCAAGTTCTTCTGGAGCCCGTAGTAGGCACGACTTCCACTGATGATGCGTCTTCGGATTTCACGGCTGTTGTCGTTGTCAGCCGTAAGCAAGGATCCAAGGTAGATGCATTCTTCCACCACCTCGAATGTATCCCCGTCTATCGTAACACTGCTGCCTAGGCGGTCCCTGTCGCGCTCGGTACCTCCTGCTAGCATGTACTTGGTTTTCGACACATTCACCTCCAGTTCGACTTTCGCAGCTTCGCGTTTTAGGCGAGTGTACATTTCTGCCACCGTTTCAAATCTTCTGCCGACAATGTTCATGTCATCCGCAAAACAAACGAACTGACCGGATCGAGTGAAAATCGTACCCCGGCTGTTGAGCCCGGCTCTTCGCATGACACCTTCTAGCGCAATGTTGAACAACTGGCACGAAAGTCCATCACCTTGACGTAGTCCCCGGCGTGATTCAAACGAGTTGGAATGTTCGCCCGAAATCTTCACGCAGTTTCGCACACCGTCCATCGTAGCTTTAATCAGTCTAGTGAGCTTCCCGGGAAAGCCGTTCTCGTCCATAATCTTCCATAAGGAAGATTCAGGCGTTATTTGACTTAAATTTACATGAAATATCTCATTAATTTCTGCCAAATCTAGCGTTCCCTCTATGTGCATTAGATCATGCAGAAAATTAAATGTTTCTTTCAATCTGTGTACAAGCTCTATGGATTGATTATTCTCTTAGGAGTGTAGCGAAAAGTATTTATATACATTTGTTGCTTAACGGAGCTTTAGCTAGTGCATATTATTTAATCGTGTATTAGTATTACGTTTTATTTACATGTCAATAATTCTATTAGTTATCACAGTTTCTAATTTGCAAAATGTCGTGGTTTGAACTTGAAGTGCGATAGAAAATTATGTTTATTTGGTGTACTGAAAAGGCTATAGCTTGCAATCAGATTGCCTGAAAGGTCACAGTGCATCCAACGAGTGATTCAAAAGTACACACTTAGTTTTTTTCGCCGAGAATCTAACAGCCAAATATTTCGGCATATTCGGAGAGCCAGCAAATAAATTACCGAGAACCAGCAAACAAATGAAAATTTGACAAAAATATCAGCAAGCCTAAGTGCCGAGTTGATCGGCTGTTGGAGATTTTGCTGAGGTAAATTGAGTGTGTATGATGAGCAGTACACCCTGCAGGATCTGCCGAGAACTGGACGAATACTCGGTTCCTGCAATCCTGAGTTTGACCAAAAAGCTGTCGATTATATTTAGTAGAACAAATCAGCCTCCACTCGTGATTTGGCTAAAAACTATAGACCAACATCGGAATGCTCCAGCAGATTAAAACAAAAAAATGATTTGGTGACAAACAAGAAGCAGAAAGTGCCAAAACAATCTCCGGAGCAGAAAGGTCGTGCCAAAATGAGGGCCCGAAAACGTGTTTTGGGCAATCCACCTAAGTGTGCTTTTATGGATGAGGTAACTTACGCGAAAGAGGGTTCCAGAATGCAACCGGGACCTCAATTCTACTTCAAATTGATTGGAGAGAGTGTCCCAATTGCAGATTTGTTTGTTTCGATGGAAAATCTGGTGAGAAGGTGCTCGTTTGGCAAGAGATTTGCACATGTAGCATGCAATCTTCTATTCCGAAGATTGTTCCGCAGTTTAGGGGAGGTCCTCTTCATACGAAAATTGGCACCGTGAAACTAGTGAGTTTGAAAGAATCGGACAGCAACAAAACAGATGAACTTGGAGGTGAAAGAAAAACTCAATCTTTGTGTATCCAGTGGAACAGTGGGATCAACAAAAAGATTGCTACCACAAAACTGATAAAGCTGGGAATACAGTCAGTCTCAAAATTGAGTGTACACCCATGACGTAAAGAACTTTTCGCTTATTTTGGGGGGATAATACTTTACAAAAATATTATTTCTGTTGTAGTTCAATTCTATAATTGCTTAACTTGCAAAGCATGGACTTCAATTATTGAAAAGGATTTCTACAAAATTTCAATCGAATAAAATTGCAGAAATGAAGCATTTTTGATGTTGCAAAATTGAGTGTACTCCTTTACTATTTTGAAACCAATTCGTTTTATAAACACAATATTGGCTATTTGAAATGATTTTTTCTAGCAGTGCATACTGTCTACAACTCTCAGCTGCATTGGCAGCGAGCTTAGTTATTTCCGTCTTGGAGTTTATTGTGTTTGAATCAAAATGGCGACCACCAGGAAAAAAAACCGATATTGTCATGCGCACTCAAATGATCAGTATGTGCTATCGTAGAAAATCGTTGCAGGAAATAGCGGCTGTCATTAGAAGAACACATTCCACAGTACAGAAAATCGTAAACAAGTGGAAATTCGAGGGAACTTTGAAGAACCGCACAGGCAGAGGCCGCAAACAGATCTTGACCGCAGCTGACGAACGAGAAATCGTGCGAACAATAAGAAAAGAACCTACGACAAGTATTCCGAAATTGGCCAACGTGGTCGCTGACAATATCGAGAGCTCCGTTAGTGCTCAAACCATCCGGCGTGTGGCTCACAGACACAATCTAAGGGGAAGGGTTGCCCGGAAGAAGCCTCTTCTTTCAAAAGCAAATATTAAGAAGTGACTGGATTGTATAAACGAGCATATTGACAAGCCCTTGGAGTTTTGGAACAATGTGGTTTTTACCGACGAGACGAAAATTAATCTATTTGGATCCGAAGGAAGACAGATGGTTTGGAGAGAACCGAATTCGTCGTTGGAGATCAAGCATTTAAGTCCTACTGTCAAACACGGAGGAGGCACCGTCATGCTGTGGGGTTCAATGGCGACCAGTGCTGTGGGTGCTATGGAGTTTATCGACACCACGATGGACAAAATGGGCTATTTCAACATACTGAAGCCTTATCTGCAACTTTCCGTGCAAAAATTGGAACTACCGCGTGATTATTACTTTCAGCAGGACAATGATCCAAAACACACGTCGCACGTTGTACGAGAGTGGTTGCTTTACAATGTTCCTAAGCAACTGAGAACCTCTTTGAGCACTTGTGGTGGCTTGTTAAGCACCGTTTGAATGACACCAATAAATCAAAAGCAAGAAACAAAAAGGAGCTAAAACTGGCGATTTGGAATAGTATTCCAACAACGGTGACCAGTAAGCTGGTGGAATCGATGCCGCGACCCTTGAAGACTGTTGTGGATGCCAAAGGTGGTCATACTAAATATTAGGTGCGCAACTAAGTTCCCGCTGTTTAGCAATAGATGGATCCAGTAGTAAGTGCTGGTCGAATGTCGTACATCTCAAGCGTCATAAACCAAACTCAGACATATGGTAAACAAACCGCTTTGCCAAATCAGTGATTTTGGTTTAGTGTTATATATTTTGGTTGTTTGAAGATGTCTGATTTCGTGCCAAATAATCGTCATTTGCGGGAAGTGTTGATTTTCTTCTTTCATTCGAAGAAAACGGCGGCTGAAGCACATCGAGAGCTCCAAAAAGTTTACGGTGATGCTGCTCTGAGTCAAACAACGTGTCGTGATTGGTTTCGTCGCTTCAAAAACGGTAATTTCAGTGTTGATGATCGTCCGCGTGAAGGAAGGCCAAACAACTTCGAAGACTCTGAATTGCTGAAGGCATTGCTCGATGAGGATCCGTGTCAAACGCAAGAAGAGCTTGGTTCAGGATTAGGAGTTTCCCGCCAAGCCGTTTCTAAGCGATTGCATGCGTTGGGAATGATTCAAAAGCAAGGAACTTGGGTTCCTTACGATTTGAAGCCAAGAGATGTTGAGCGTCGTGTTTTCGTCTGTGAACAACTGCTCCAGCGGCAAAAAAGGAAGAGTTTTCTACATCGCATTGTGACGGGTGACGAAAAATGGATTCATTACAGTAACCCAAAACGGAAACATTCATGGGGACTGCTCGGGCATGCTTCAACATCGTCGCCTAGGCCGAATATTCACACTGCGAAGGTTATGCTGTGTATTTAGTGGGACCAAGTTGGTGTTATTTATTATGAGCTGTTGAAACCAAACGAAACCATTACCGGGGAACGGTATCGAACTCAATTGATGCGATTGAGCCGAGCACTGCACGAAAAACGGCCACAATACGAGCACAGACACGAAAAAGTGATTCTTCAGCATGACAACGCTCGACCTCACGTTGCGAAACCCGTGAAAACCTACTTGGAAACGCTCAAATGGGAAGTCCTACCCCACCCGCCATATTCTTCTGATATTGCACCGTCCGATTATTACTTGTTCCGTTCGATGGCACATGGTTTCATTGGTCAGCAATTCCACTCAATATGATGACATCTCAAAATAGCTTGATTCTTGGATAGCATCAAAAGACGAACAGTTCTATCGAAATGGTATTCACGTTCTACCAGAAAGATGGGAAAAAGTCGTAGCTAGTGATGGGCAATACTTTGAATAATTGGTTTTTAATCTGTGTTTTCAAAATAAAGTTCCTTTTTCACCAAAAAACAGCGAGAACTTAGTTGCGCACCTAATATATCCTGAGATTCTTCCTCTCTTCTCGCTGGATCTGGCCTCTGCCAATTATGTCAGAGTAACTTTCCTTCGGTTTTCTGATAACAACGTTGATTTCTTTGAAAAAGATAACAGCCCACCATACTGTCCCCAACTGTGACTGATTGAACGCTACTAGGTAATCGTAAAGCGGAACCTCAAAAGCAGGTGCAGTTTCAAGTAGCACAACTTGTTTCAATAGAGCAAAACAATCTCTCTTGAAAAAAATTAGGGATAGTTTTGTTTGGCTATGTTTCTCATCTCCAACCTCCAATTGTATTATAAAATAAAATAAAATGTATTATTTCAATTAATTTAGACACAACTGTTTCTAAGTGAAGTTATATTAACATGTAAGTGACAAATATCAAAACTTATTTGCATTGTTTATGACCAAAAACCACTTATAAAAAAAATCAATCGTATGATTGCTTAAAGGAGCTTAATCAGTTTCCTGTTTTGAACCACAAGAAGTTAAATAACTTACTTTTGAAAAATGAAAACTTCGTCAAATTATTTAAGTTGGTCGTTAAAACCAATCTTGGTAAAGTTTATTTTCATTGTGACATTCAACATTTCATTTTAAGCTTGAAACTCAACACAAAATTTCATAAAACAACTTTTAAACTACTTAATTATGATTATTTTTGCATATGATCAATCGACTATTCCATGTTCAAAACATTAAAATCCCTACTAAACAGATATTGATATTGTTTTGATTTGAATAAGCCATTTGAAAAATATACAATCAAGTACTGATACATTGAAAAGTTTACCAATAAAAAAAATGTTAATATGTGATGAATATATTAGATTATAGTTGGAAACGAAGAACAAATTAGGTTCTTAAAATTGAGTCTGCGGGTTTCTTGTGATATAACTGATTTTGTTTCTTTGTAAATAGTTGACAGAATTAATTCCAAAACATTGCAGCTTATGTTCATTATGTACAAGTGGTGAGCTCACAACTGTTTATTTTGTTTGGGAAGATAATTTTTTTCAGCTTTACGTAGGTAGCTATTTTATTTATATTAATTAGTTAGAACAGCCGAAAATGAAAATATTATGCTTTCACTCTTTGAGTGATTGTTTAAAGGGAAATAGTTATAGCCAGTAATATGAAAATCATAGCTTACAGAGGGTGCATAATGAACACTTTAAGCCATTTTAAAATAACAACAACCCTTATCTAATTTGATCAGATTTTGAATGGATTATTTTTTCATTCATATCAAAACACGTGGGGTCGGTAGTGTGCATTTGATTTGGATATATTTCAATCGTCATCACTATTGAGGATATGTGCAATTGAACGTTGCAAGAACGTTACATTATTTAAGGAGTGTATCGAAAATAAGCTATCCACAAACTTTCTTTCAAATTACGTTGAAAACCGATATTTTATTCATACAAAAAATTGATCCTTTATTGTACGAGGTAAAACTTGAACATAATGAAGACCGGATGAAATTTAAGTTATTCCTTCACGAATTTTCGAACTTTGGATCGAATGCTCTTCATCAAGTTCCGGACAAGTGTTGCATCGCATTTTTTGGAGGCTTGAGCTCAAATTTTTTTGAACTCCTGCATGTTCCCAGCTGCCTTACCAGTCTTCTTGAAGAACCCTCTTCACGATTGCCCAGTAACGTTCGATGGGTCGAAGCTGAGGGCAATTTGGTGGATTGATATTTTCTCAACGAAATCTATACCCTTTTCCGCAAGCCAATTGAGAGTGGTTTTGGCATAGTGAGCCGACGCTAAATCCGGCCAAAACAGTGGAGGTGTACTATGCTTCTTATATAAAGGCAACAATCTCTTCTGGAGACACTCAGATCGATAGATTTCCGCATTTATAGTTCCGGTAGTGTAAAAAATGTTTGACTTCAAACCACAGGAACATATTGCTTGCCATACCAGTACCTTTCGACCGAATTTCTCCACTTGAATTGACCTGTCCGCATAGCTCACATCCTCCCCAACGACGGCAGTAAAGTATTGTGGACCTGGAAGGGTTTTTGAGTCCTCCTTTACATAGGTCTCATCGTCCATCAAAACGCATGCATCCGGACGCTGCAAAAGATGCGAATACAATTTCCGGGCCCTTGTTGCTGCTCGCTTCTTCTGTTCTGCACTTTGTTTCGAGATTTTCTGCTTCTTGTAGGTCTTCAGGTGGTTTCGCCTCTTGATACGCTGGATCATTCCGACACTCGTTCCTGCTTTTTTGGCCAAATCACGTATTGACATTGATTTGTTCTTCATGATTAGAGATACCACTTTCTGCTCCAGTTTCGGGTTGGAAGAACCGGGTTTTCTGCCTCTTCCTGGTAGCTCATCCAAAGAATACTATTCCCCAAACTTATTAATGATGGTTTTAACACTCGCATGATGAATTCCAAACCGCTTCGCCAATTTTCGCATTGTTATACCCTTCTCACTTAGCCATGTGTCCAGAACCTTAATTTTCACTTTTTTTTCAATACGCGACATTTTGAAAACGCAGAATTTGAACCGCACAAACAAGTTAACAAAAGAAAGCTGACAGTCAAACGCACAGCATGCAGTGTTCAGAGCATAAAAAACCATCACAAATACATGCGTACAACGCAAATGTATGTGGATAGCTTATATTCGACACACTCCTTATTGACTTTATGTTTCGTTCTCATTACGTTGCGCATGTGGCTCTAAAACCGCATTTTGATAAGCATAAGTGTCAGAACGCTTAATTGGAACAAGAGTGTATAATATTTGTTATGTTGCACTTAAGGTCAAAATTACTTCGTGATAAACATTACATAAACTGTAAAATAAGTATGCAACGTCATGATAAAATTTACTAAGCTGCAAATTAACAAAGGCAAACAGGTCTCAACTAACTCCAATGTTTGTTTTGAATGGTCTTAGCAAACCCTTTGAGCAACATCAATGAAATATCTAGTATCTCGTATACGTGAAATAAACTCTGCTGTAACAAAACATGCTTTTTGTTCCTACAGAATTACTGAAATGAAACATGAATACTAAGAGTTGAATAAAAAGATGTTTCGTGTGCTACTTGGGGTGACCTACATCATGTCTGACTTCAAGAAAAACTGGTCAGCTGCGTCCAGGAAGTGCATAAAAACCACTGTGCAGATGTACATTAGTTTTATATCAATTTTTCAATGCTTATAACTATTCTTCGATACACTCCTTATACAAACATGTTCCATTCTAATGTTCAGCAGGCAATATTGGTGTTTCTGACACTGGAAAACTGGCTACACTGCACAGTACACTGGTGCTGACTAAACAGCCGATAGATCATGCCAAAATATAGTCCATCTCCTGATTAATTAGTACTTTTTCATTTGCAGTTTGCAACAAAATGAGTTCAGCTTTGAATAAAACGATCAGGTGTTTCAGAACTCACTGAATTTTTATGTTATATACTGCAAACATGCTGTTACAAAATTGCCATTCGTTAGTCACTGCCTCGAAAAACTTAACAATTTTCCAAACTATTCAAATTTTACCTTTCCAACTGCGATTTTCTCAACCGAAAGCGGAGCCACGCAGGGAGTTAAATTGAAGATGAAAGTTTTCTCACATGCAACAAAGAGCTACATTTGGCTGAAATCATGTCCGATAGGCCTCGTGATACCAATTACTTTTACTTTAGTCGTTAGAATCTACATTTCATGCTACTTGGCTGAATCTCCCTTTTTGGTTTAAAATCCAACATAAAACTGTTTAATCTAGTCATAAACATAAAACAACAACCCTATCGCCAGCCACACAAAATGCACCGTGAGAGAAAATGAGTACGCGTGATTTATCTATTTTCCTCGCTATCAAAACCCACCCGTCTGCCCGGTGCTCGCTCATCATCGTGTGTTGCGGGGTGAGAGTTACACTCTTCTCATTTTAATCACTATTATTTAATGCGTTCGTTTCGTTTTCAATGCAATGAAGGGAAAATTTTCCACCGTTGTTGGGTGAGTTTATGCGCTGAAACACAAAGCAAAGGAAAACAGAGGAAAATTTGTTTTAATGAAACAATATCTACACGCCGTAGTTAGGGCGCGTAGGCGGTTACTCCTAGTAGAAACTATGTTTACTTGAAGGGTTTCAGCCCATGAATGCGGTATAACAACAAGGTGTTCATTTAGGTTGATTGGCTCTGGCGAGTTCAATACACAGGTGATTTCACTTTTAACCGAAAGTTCATTCTGATTTAGGGTTTTTGTTCAATTTGAGCCATAATGAAAGAAAACAATGATTCCAACATTTCCAACCCCGCAAGGCAGCGGCAACTTCCTACAAGGGTACTCAGTTTCACTTTTCGCGATTGTATTCGTCCGTTTCCGCAATGAACGGATCCAGTGATTGGACACACAGCTCCAAGGCGTTAACGAGGTAGGAATTTGCAGCATTTTGTTTTCGGGCAACGCAGCAGCACCCAGCACCGGAGTCACGAGACCTGTTTCGCGAAAAGACGAAAGCACGCGCCGAGACCTTAGTGACCTGCAAAAATGCTACGCCAGGCGAATGATGAGCCTTTCCTGAACATCAAAAACCGGTCTGCGATGATGAGGATGATGCTTCATCTTCTGACAATAAAATTGATTGTCGAAATGTCGCCAACAGAATGCAAATTTCCACTGCCAGACGGTCGTTTGTTTTCGGGAAGATTTTACGTCGGTGCCATAAAAATGTAACTGGTTTTTCGGGCTTGATCAAATTAATTAGCAAACGTTAGGTGCTAAGTTGTGATTAATCATGAATGCATGAGGGGAGGTTTATCGATGGGTTTGATTATGATTGAAAAACAAAGAATATTGAATGTATCTGCAGAAGCATGGAATCCACTCGAACCAAGCAGGGATCATATAGCCTGGGGGAAAGGCCAGAGCAAAACATCAACTATGCGAAACGAACGAGATGGCAAAGATCGCTAATGAAACTTTTACTTTCAACCGGAGCCGGTGCTTGTTTTTGTTTTATTCGTGTGGTAATCGAACGGTGCTTCGAACGAAAGGATTTTTTAGAAAACTGTGAAAATTTGTCGTATAATTCATATAGTTTGTGACTAGTGATGATGAAACTATAATGATCACATATTTGCATTACAACAAGTTTTGACTGCCTTAAATTTAGTGTCCATTTAATGCAACGCATTCGCATAGTTCGCATTCAGCGAGTGGCATCCATTTTTTTGTTGGTAATTTCTGTTATTGTTAACTACAGGGTCCGGCAATTGAACTGCCACATTACTTCAACAGTCATTATTATAATACGTTGCACATGAAAATGTATTTGACGACCCTTCGTCGCTTTGTATACATTGTGTCTTGGCTGTCAGTGGATGTATGTGTTACTTATGTAATCGAGTGTTATCCGGAAAAAATGATCTCGAACAGAAACGTAGTGCTGTGGTTGCCTTATTCCGAGCTGGAAAACGGCAGAAGGACATAGTTCGTGAGCTGTCCGATTTACGTGTGTGTGGAAGTTTTGTACACCGTACAGTCAAAAGATACCTGGAGACCGAAAAAAAAAGGTATGGTGAGGGACACTGAGCTACTGTGGTGATAAAGCTATGTCCAGTTAGAATCCGGAATAATAAAATCATCTGTATCTCGGTAACGAATTGTAGTACAAAAAAGTTTAATACATCAAAACAAAGGTAATTTACTTTACTTTCTTCATGGAAAAAATACCAATACAAATCATTTCTCTTCGTTTCTTATGTAAATTCGCACTTTCTTCTTTATTCCATCACACGCTGCACACCTCCGGAGTCAACTTCCTTGGCACATTTGTTCCACATTTTGGTCATCTGAGTCGAGCTGTTTTTTCACTTTTCTTAAGTTTCCGCTTCATTATTGCCCAAAATCTCTCGATGGGCCGGAACTGCGGGCAGTGGGGGGGATTTATGTTTTTATCGATGAAATCTACGTTATTATCGCGGTACCACTGGATGACTTCCCGGCTGTAGTGGCAACTCGCCAAATCTGGCCAAAACTTCATGGGACCTTTATGGGCTTTAATGAAAGGTAGTACGCGGCTTTTGAGGCATTCTTCCTTTTTGGCATATTTGTTCATAAAAGCAAACTTAAACTTCGCAGGAACATCTCCTCGTGCGGTCGCCATGTAGAATTTTTGGCCAGGAAGCTGTCCGAAATCCAATTGGACGTAGGTTTCATAGTCGATGAGCAGGCATCCTTGGTACTTCGTCAAAACCTGCTGGTACAATTTCCGAGCTCGAGTTTTGGTGACGAAACTTTGCTTCAACGTTCTGTTTGGTTGCTTGCTGGCTCGATAAGAACGATATCCTGCTCGCAAACGAATTCTTCGAACGGTACTGCAAGCACGATTGATTTGGCGATTTTCAACGGACCACGTGGGATTATCAACGTGGGTGTGCAGAATTTTTTCTCTCCTCTCGGCTTCCATCTGGAATAACTTTTGACTCACTGCACGAAACATCGTGAAATTTATACCACAGAAAGTGGGTGCCTCGGTAAACAAACCGCTGTAAAATAAATCCTCGACATAATGCAACTTAATTGGAGAAGGATCTCAACGTAACAGATCGCAGTCTCCGTCGGATCCTGAAAAATAGACTTCAGACCAAACCGTACAAGATCTAGAAAGTTCAGGACTTTTCGGTGAGGCAGTAACAAGAACGGGTAAAAGGAGCGACGGCGCTGCTGAAGAGGGCCGCGGAAGGAAGGTTGGAGAATATCGTGTTTACCGACGACCCCTCTCCCCCCTCCCCCCCCCCCCCGTTCCCCCCCCCCTCCTTCTACCCCTCCTCTTCTTCCCCTCCTCCCCCCCCCCCCCCCCCCCTTCCCCCCCCCCCTTCCGTCCCTCTCGCTTCTCCTCTCCTTTCTCTGTCGGTCCCCCTCCCCGGACAACACTTCACCGTACAGTAGTTCGTAATAAGCGAACGACGAGTTTGGTTGCCAGACCGCTCCCGCGCCGCCCCCGAGGGCCCCCCGTACCGCCCCTTTTCCCAAAGAGTGAAGATCAACCAAAATACATACACAAAGTGAAGAAACCCCAACTTTGGATTGCGGAACATTTCCCAAGGTTTATTCCAAGCTTGGAGTGGCCGGCGAGTTCGTCGGACCTGAGCCCTATGGACTTCGCTGTCTGGAGTATGTTGGAGGCCGAAGTCTGATCTAAAAAAATATGAAGGTGTGGAAGTCCTGAACATCTGGCGGCAGCCTGGGATAAAATACCACAAGAGCACCTGCGGGCCTCGTACGATGTGTTCCTCGATCGTCTGCGGTGAGTGGTTAAACTCAAGGGCGAACAAGTTGAACTTGACCAATGAAATTTCAAAAAGATTTGTTTTCAAGTAAAGTTGAATGAATTTGAAACAAAATGTTTTTGTTTTGATCAATTTATCAGTTTGTTTCAATGTAGCACTTCAATTGCCGTACCCTGTATTTAAAAGGCAAAACGACACTGCAGTGTTTATCAAGTCTAGTAAAAAAAACCTATCAACCAAACCCCCAAACCCCCTTTATGGATTTTGAAAAGGTGCTCACATTTTTCCCCCACAACACAGGGAAAAAATACATTCCTCAGGAGTTTTAATTTTTGCACACACACCCCACATGTGTGCGTTTTTGCTGTGTTGTGAAACACACAACACATTTTTTTTCTCTGATATTTTTAAAAAATTATAAAAAAAATATAAAAAAATAGAAAGAAAAAAAGAGTGGGGTGTCTTGCGCTTTTTCCAGTGGGGGGTTTTTTTCACTCCTCTCAGAAAAAACTTTCGTGCATTTTGTGAGAGAAAAGTATGTTTTACCCAGTTTGAACACATCTCTGGGTCTCCAAACTTTGGGAAACTTGAAATATCGTAAAACGTGGCCAAAATTGAAACATGACCAACACCGGTGCGCGTCTCATACAAAAATAATAATAATAATAAAAACAGTCAAAAACTTAAATTTAATCAAAAATTTATCGATGCATGAACGTAAGTAGAATTGAATATTTGATGCATAACTATGACATGTCAAAATAAAAGAAGATTTGCATATTGAAAATTAGTTTCTGGTTGGTTTTGGTTGAATTTGATCAGGTCATACACAGTTTAAAAGAATCATCTACTTTTCTACGTTATTCAATGCACATTTATGGAACCCTATATTTGGCATAAATTCTTGGGATATTTCATGTAAATACAATCCAGATGTTGCAAAAATCAGGTCTGTTGTAACAACAATTGTTGACGGTTTCGTTGTTCACGGCTGCTTTGGTTTGAATTTGAATGAGGGGAAATTCACAGACATACACACGGACTCGTTGTAAAAATTCTATCATGTACTAATACCTTATTTCACTTCAGTTGTATTGTTTAAAAGAAAATAAAAACAAACCCGAGGAACAAGGAGGTTATCAGAAAGGGGGCTGTCTACAAGAGCATTCATATCTCGCGCGATAAACTCTCTTCATCGAGTGAAAGGCAGCGGTTACAAAAGGATTTTGGAGAATAAACGAACTAACAATATTCTATACAATTTAAGCTTCAAACGGAGCCACAATCAGTTTGTTTCTAAAAGCATACCTACTGTTGTTTTGAATAGCCTTAAATCGGCTGTTGTTCTTAAAACATTTTTTATTTTTCCAATGATGTAAGCCACTATCACATTTTGTGATTGTGCTTAATAGTATCCTTACAGTTGTTCTAAATCCGTTCTAATCGGTTCTCAAGCATTGCGTTTTTCATCCTATTTCCCACCAAAAAAAAAACACAATCATACTTTGTGAGTGACCCCAACAGCATCTGAATAGTTAGTTTGAATCGGAGAAAATTAACTTTTATAGCCTGGGACACGGACATATGAAAGAAAAAAAACTCCGCTCCCCATTAATTTTTGGGAGCCTTTGGGGTCATATAATGATTGTGCAAGATTTCAGCTCGATCGGTGAAACTATATTTTAGCGCTCGCGGTTTTAATTTTCCATAGGATTTTCTATGGGGAAACTTACTTTTTCAAATAAAAATCTGGTGAGGTGGCCCGTTGTCCTCTAAAAATTATTCAGTCTAACCATTCTCTGGGAAATCTTCCAAGAAAACTTTTCTTCTAAGATCGCAAAGCGATTCAACGCTTGTGGAAAAAGTTATTTAGCTAATACTGATTACTATCCAAACGAACGGCTCATTGGACTGTTTTCTCTAACAACACTGTCACCTGCTGCATGACTACCTCTGCGCAAAGCAACCACGTGGTGTGAGGCGTTCATTCAACTTGGAGGAAAGCCGATATTTTGCACATAGAATCTTTGATTTGGATGATACTTTGCACACGTTTCCGGTAAAGTGGACGAAACATTTTTAACGGCCGCATGGGTCATTTATACGCCAGCGTAATTTTTCAAAAGGGATATATTTTGTACAAAATTCATCTAAACAATTAAACATTGAAACATTGAAACATTTCAACGGAAAACACCGAGAGTAGAGTAAGACCGCCTAAAAAATAAATGTAGGCTTGACCTGAAGCTCTGCAAAATGAGATATGGTCGAAAAATAACGAAGAAAGCTCTTTTTCAGACAATTTACTCTAAACATTATAAAGCAAAATATTGGTTGGTAATACAAATCTGACTTAGAAAAAATTCATATGTCAATCAATGTGCCGCTACTCAGAATACAATACTTTATCGGCTTGATTGTTTGGTGTTACACCATAACTTGCTTACCTCTTAAATATTCTTCATTAGATTTCCAATTTTCTGGGGTTTCACCGATAAAGTCGGTGGAGATGTTCATCACTAAAAACTAACTCTTTTGAAGCCTCAGTAACAAAGTCGGAGAGGGTCGAATGGTCGTCGCTGATCTTACTCTGGCGGGAACTTTATCATCGTAGATCATCGCTTATTCAAAGCGGCAACCATCTTTACTTTTTCGTCGATTTCAACTTCGAAAAAAGCAAGGGCCACATTCCATTCTGATTCCCACTTTCCCCGCTTGGCACAGCACAAGAAGTGGACTGTTTTCAAAAAGTGTTTGCTTTGCTCCGCCATTTTTCGTACAACTTCTACAGACTCATTTGCATCTTATCGACGCGTTTAGTCGTGTAACCAATAATTTTTAAATTTATAACCATATTAGCCACTTTTTTGATGCACTCTGAGCTGGCATAATGCTTCAATTAATTATAATAAAACATCACTTGAAGCACTTCCCTCTTTGTTGGCATTATATTTGCTCTAAACGCGTTCAAAACTGGGCCAACCAAAAAAATCGACGCTTTTGGTCGCAAACATTGTTTTGCTGTTAACTCTTCCATATTCTTCAAACAACAGTTTATTATTGGAACGGAAGCTTTGTGTAATTTTGTTCAAACGGTGTCAACTGTCAAACTTTTCAATGCGCATCGGCTTTCATTCTATCGGCTTTCCTCCATGCTGAGTCAACGCCGCATACCAAGTGGTTGCTTTGCGCAAATAGCAGCATGCTGCAGGCTGCGGATGGCAGTGCTGCTAGAAAAAACAGTTCAATGAGCCGTTCATTTGGATAGTAATCAGTATTTGCTAAATAACTTTTTTCACAAGCGTTGAATTACTTTGCGGTCTTGGAAGAAAAGTTTCCTTGAAAAATTTACCAGAGATTGATTAGATTGAATAATTTTTAGAGAACAGCGGGTCACCTCACCAGATTTTTCTTTGAAAAAGTAAGTTTCCCCATAGAAAATCCTATGGAAAATTAAGACCGCGAGCGCTAAAATATAGTTTCACCGATCGAGCTGAAATTTTGCACAGTTATTATGGGACCTCCAAGGTTCCCAAAAATCAAATGGGGAACTGGAATTTAAATTGTGTCCCAGGCTAATGCTCACATCTTGTATAATAATGCAGTGCTTAACCTTTTCACACAATATATGTAGACATATGTTTGATTGAGTTAACAATGGATTAAAACCAAAAAACGCCCTGTTTATTTTTAGAGTGTTGTTATGCCTTAGGTAGTTCGCCTGTTAAACTGCCAGCACTGGAAACTCACCGTTAAATTATGACATTCTAGCATCATGTTTGTTATTCGCCTACGCTCTTCAGTCACATCAATCAAGTGGCGAGGAATGACGACCCAGTGTTTTGAATTTTCAAAGACGTCGAATTCTATGCTTCACATACCAAAACAGTTAATTTTACTAATTAGATGAGTTAAGGTTCTACTAGGAAAATCAGAGGTAAGTGATTCTATCCAATGAACATTTTTCTCATTGTACTAATTGAATTGCGGAACCTTAATCATGTTTTTACAGTCATGGACATAGATAACGCGATGAAATCAAAGCTGCGACATCGAATGAGGAATCCTGTGGGCTAGATCAATTATGGTTCAGGTGACCGTGGAGGAAATTTTGAGTAGTTGAGTAGTTGAGATATGAGCGAATATTCTTGCCTAGCTAAGGCTGATATACGGCGTATATAATTGTCCGGCTGTCTACACAGAGGAGGAAAAACAGCTCTCCGTTACGAAATCTTAGTTGATCTGAAAAAAAGGTTATACATATCTTAAATAAATTAATAGATAAATTTGTTTTCTTCAACGCAGAGCAAAATCATTTGATGAAATCTCGATTAAACCCTATCCTTAGCAAGTAAACCAGGTAAAAACTATCGACGGCGTAACAACAATCAATGGAAATCAACAACATTGGGTCCACGGCATATTTCTAATTCGATATTTTAATGGGCGAAAATATGCGGCGGAATGACTTCTGCTTTGGGATAAGGGCGTTATGGTTATTTTCAAGTATTGATAAAGAAAGATATGTTTACGCATAAAATCCGTAAATATATCCTCTAAGCTCAAGTCAAAATAAGTAAATGATGATTAGAATTGTGTTTGCCTGAAATATTAAACTATTACCAGGATTTTAAGCTAACTAAAATGGCAGCGGAACAGCATAATAACTAGAGCAATGTGTGATCCGGAAGAACACCATAATTTATTTTTCTTGTTTAAGGAAGTGCAAAATTGATTTCAATCAAGGTAAATTAGTTGTTCTGAAATTGTCCAATCAAAATATAATACAATATGATTTGTTTACATTTAGGCTCTTCCGCCCTTTTCAAATGTTATTCTACATTTAAAAATTACTTATTGTTTTTTTGTCCACTTGTCTTAAACTCCCTTTCAATTAAATCTTCCCTGTTTTCCTAACTCAGGAGCTATAACTATACAGGCATCAAAAATAAAAGCGGATTGTTGTTATAAAATCAGCACCAAGCAGGAAATAGTAACCATGGCAACAATTAATTAAAATGTATATATGTTAGTTTTGTAAAATTTCAAAAGATTTATCAAACTTTTTCAGGATACCTCAAATCAAGATTTTGAAGAATTGCTGCTATCGCTGAAAACGAATGAAAATGTACTTAAGCGTGGAACCACAGAAATCCACGTTTTAACACTTTACATCATTTCTTGCATTCCAGGATCAACCGAATGAAGATCATATATAATAGATACGAATGATTGTAGTATTTTTCATTTACATAAATATATACACTAGTATATAAATATTTCATGGGAATGGGAGGGACCATCAGGGCACCCGATTGAAGCACTCTGGATGGGGAGAGTGGGAATGCCAACTCACCATTGCTAACAGTTTGTGAATAGAGGGCGGGCTATTCCCCATTGGGGCATCCTCATGTTAGATAACTCGCTCTTATGACCAATTGTATATTCTTGTTGTTGGAGATTCTTTATATTCCTGTGGAATTGTATAAGTGATGTTACCTATCGATCCACCTAACCCGTTTTTGGACCTTCATACAATGGCATGATTAGGATAATCAGTGGTTATTAGAGCTTGATCAAGTCTAACAGAGAGGAGAGCCCATTGCTGCTGGACTTAGTTTCCTTGCTAAAATGGGTACATATCATTCATAATTAATTCTACTGCTTGATAGAATTTTAGTATTGGAAGCTTACCAAGTCCGACCAGAATAGGAAATCCACCTCATGCTACACCATAGGCACTCCTTCTGGTTATTTCGCTGGCTCAGGATTCCAGAAGTTTTTCCAACTGCAGGTTAACAAGGCAAGGAACTTTATGTGAGATTTCGACTCCCATTAGATTTTACATTCTTTGGAAACTGCCAGGCAGTATGCTTTATCGTCCATAACCATGCAATCGTATTTCGTTAAAAAAAATTCGTAAAGCTTCCTTGAGCGCTTCTTTATGTCCAAATGTTGCTTGTCATTCCGTTTTGGCCCATTCTGGGACTGAAAACTTCTCAATCCAGATCTTTTATTCCATATTGCCATATTTGCCACTTCTCTTGAAGACAAGTTCCAGTTTAGCTCAAAAAGACTCACCACATTCGCATGTGTTTAGTTAGGATCCTTTTCCTTTTTTGGCACCGTTACACTTTACCCGATACGTTTCAGAACGTCACACACCGTGAATCTCAAAAACTAAAAAAGTTGACTCTCGAGTGGATAGACCGAGATTTTTGTTACGCACGTGCAGAATTGAATCGTGACATGTTTCTCACGTAAAGCTATGATGTAAACAAATAAACTTATCCAGAAAACCAATGCCTTCTGTGATTATTTACGATCTTAGTTTGATGAAGTAAAATTTTTAAAAATTATTTCACATATTTTACGGAAGGGAATTTTACGTGCCTCAATGACTGTGTTTATAATTGATTCAGTTTTTTTTTGTGTTTAACGTTTACGTTTTACATAGGACAATTGCAACATATTTGATTTAGAAAAAAGAGGATTTTTAGAATCACCAAACTTATGAAGTTTCTTTTTTAACTTTTTGTACGTTTTATGATATGTAGCATATTTTTAGCATTCTATAAGGATGTAGTTAGGAATGTACAAACTCGCTTTTAATAAAAAATTGTAAAGAAATTGCCCCTTAATACCGACCAATTTTCCGTTTAAGCTAATCATGCAAGTGCGACCTTTTTCTTTGCTCTTAATTGATAGTCTCAATGCGTGTTGAAAAAAAAGGCACAATGTATTTTTACAGCAGTGGAGATTCAAAGGGGATGTTGATGAGATTTTCTTACTGGATACAATTTTAACGGCTTCTGACTTAAAAAATTTTTATGTTTAACAAATGTTGCGTTGCTGAAATTTGGACTAGTTATTCTGTATATATTGTATTCGTGTCAAAAAGCCATTGCATTGGAACATTGACTATTGTAATTTAGTTTAAACTAATTATCTTCCGTTTTCATTTTCTATCATTTTCTATCAAAATCTTGCCAAATCGTGAACTTCAAAGCAAAAATTATCCATTAACGGATGTGCGTGGTGTTGACATTCTGTCAGTTGTTGTTCGTTTGTTACGCGCGATGAAAGCTCAAATCGTATGGCTCAAGCGAAACTCAGTCTACATGACCATAAGACGATACCAGGAGACGTCCTCGACCGATGACCGTACGAGATCCGCTTCGGCGGATTCGGCGCAAAATAAATCGCTCAATCCGGAAAACGGCTGCTGATCTCGTTTCCGTCGGGATCGCTCACACCATATTCAGCCAGGACTTTGGCTATAGGCTTTACAAAAAAACGTAAGGTCCATGGCGCGTTTCGGAGGCTACCTGCAAAAAGCGGTTGGATCGATCCCAGATGAATCTCTCACGGCACGCTGGTCAGGAATTCGTTTTGTTTTTTGGAAGAGAAACTGTTCGTGCTGCAGCAGCTGCACAGTGAGCAAAACAACCGGGTGTGGGCGCCAACAATGGACAGCATCCCTGAATCCAATATCAACATCCCTCGGTTCCAAAATAAAACGTCAGTTATGGTTTAGGGGGGTTGGTCCCCAATGCAAACGTGGAAAGCACCCAAGTAACAATTTAGTTTTTTAGTTTTATTCCAGCCGTATACCACTCTTCCCGGCTTTGTTGATTAAATTACATTCAAAACTGTTTTGTCTACCAACACCTCCTCTATGCTCCTTTAAAGCCGAAATTTGTAAAAAGTGGCCCAGACGGTTGTGAAAACAAGTTAGTAAACCATACTGATTTTGAAAATGTTCTTGTGTATCTTTTTAATACCAAATAAATGGAGAACCATTTGACAAAAGACCTCGAACAACAAGCGTCATATTTCCCAAATGCTTGATTAAATGTCCATGCGATCGAATCTCAAGCCAGCCAAAGTTCTCCTTACGTTAACGGAAGCCGTATTGTTCTTTGCAAATAAACCCTCACACGCTCGCACCGTCGTCCGTCTCCCGCAAATTTGTAGACACCTCAGCGGAGTTTCACGGTTGCTTAGCCTGTCAAACATCATCGACGCACCGCTGGCTGCCAGGCTGGAGCGATTCGCGGTCTTCAGACCCAGTCCGATCTCTGCTGTGTGGCTAATGGCTAAACGTTGCAATTATTCGCAAGCTTGTTTTGCGCGCCCAACCGTCCCAGTCGGTCGGTTTAACATAAGTTTTCTCACAGGAATGTGCTGCGGCGTGGAAGCCCAGGAAGAGATTCAGCCAATGAGATGAGATTGCTGACGGTGGCTAGTCAGTGAGTGAGTGAGTGAGTGCGCGTAGCTTGGAGGGAAAACACACTGATGCTTTTGTGAAATGAGGAAGTAGGGTTGGTTCAGGAAATGGCGCAAGTGTTGAGCTGTGGAGATGTTGCAACTCTGGTGCTAATGCTTGCAGCTAACGATAATAGGGTTTTAATCGTGTACTTCCGGGTAGGGTTAGTTGAGAAGGGCTGTGCGACAACTGTGAGTAGAGCGGAGTCTCGGTACAAATTGCTTTGAGGGATCTGTTTAAATTGGCTGCTCATGTTGTAGGCACATTTGAAATTGTTTTCCAATTTACACCTGTTGCAAGGGCAGTCAGGGTTGTTTCCTCATTCCAGGAGGAATAAATTTTAGTCATGCCCTGAGTTATTTTCCACTCAATGGAATGTGTTCAGTTTGTTCAATACGGTTTGAGTTTGATGTTTTTTTCCCCAATCTTTAAATTGACCATGTTTATGGCTACCCGATAGCAAGGTCACAAATTTTCTCATTGATATCTAAGAACCACTTTTGGCAAGTGTAAAATTTTAACCTTAACAATCGTCAAATTCTGCTCGTCATAAAACTCAAAACAACAGACAAACGTCGCTTCAGACAGATTGTTTTATGCTCTTGCTTGCACCCCTTAACAAAACTGCATCCCACTAACGAACCCGGGGCTGATTCAGTTTTCATCAAGATTATTTCCCTCGCTCAACAGGCAGTGTGGTTTGGAAAATTTGGACTTGAGCTCGAGCAGTGAATGCCAAGCTGTTTAGTGGGTAGGGTGCTCGCCAACGATCTTGAGCTAAGCTCTCTCGCTGCATCAAGTGAGAGGCGTACCGATTACATTTAATTGGACGAATTGTAATTAATTTTGCACTATAATAGCATCAGAGTTGAACCCAATTGGAAGTAGTACGGTATCCCCAGGTTGAAGCTAATTGGGACCATTTTCGAGCTGACCTCTTTTTCTGATGATGATCGTATAATTTCAGTGCGATTCTGCGCAATTTCAACCCCAACAAAGTCAAAGTCAGTTTAGAAGTTTTTCGAACAGGCATTAAAGAGCTACCAATCCTAAGTGAATATTTAATATCTCCCGAATGTTTCGGAGCATCCAAAACGTAACCCAGTTACGTTTCGCCCAGTGAGTGCAGTTCTTGACACGCAAACAAAACTATTTTAATTAGTTGTTCACTTTTGTCTGTTCGAAGAAATTGCAATCTTCGGAATAAGCACAAGTTTTTTTTTAATCGTGTTCAGCAGAGAAGCCTAACCATGACTCTATAGACGATAATAGCGAAGCAAGGTTGCCGCCGAGAAAAAACAAAACCGTAGAACGAGGTCAGTGCTTAACGGGTCAGCCTCCAGATTTCATCACTGCTCTGGATGTTGGGGAATGTTTTGAAACTACGTTGATATTTGGGTTAAGGGTTAGTTTTTCATATACGTTGGATTCGATTTTTGATAATTTTGCAATGGATGAATGCTTTTCTTAATCATTCAGTACGAAATAAGAAACTACTTACTATACGCGAGTCATAAATCGCGTTTGATGTAAATCGTGGAACTAAAACCAACAAAATTATGCCTTTAAGAGCAACAAGGCAAAGGTGTGTAGTATGATTAAATTAAATTTCTTGTTTATTTCAATTCATTGTTTTTTCAAGACAATGCATTTCATTATAAACATTATAACATCATAGTTTATCTGATCTTTTGGTGTCTTTCTGGACACATTTAATTTGTTTTGTCTAATACTTCCTTTGCTTCGTATTACAATTGGCTTTGATACAGATATCCTTCAGTTATGTGTTCCCGGAACTAACCTCTTCGATGACAATTTCTTACAAATGGTA
This sequence comes from Aedes koreicus, assembly GCA_024533555.2. NCBI lineage: Eukaryota > Metazoa > Arthropoda > Insecta > Diptera > Culicidae > Aedes > Aedes koreicus. The sequence goes on along the minus strand of JAHHFK020004927.1, from coordinate 13,684 downwards.
AACCAACTCAACAACAAATTATTATCAATACTTCTTCTTCTTCTTATTTCTTTTTTGCGGTGTCGTGTGTCACCGTTGTATGTGAGGGCCAGTGTCTAGGACTATATGCCCTTATCAATAGATGCTGTTGTTGATTTCTACTATGTGTTTGTCATTTTCTAGAAGTCGGTATTGAAAGAGCTATGTGTCGTATTCTTATAATCGAGATATACCTGTAGAACGAACATGCTTCGAAGCATAAATTATAATTCCAAAACTTCAGCCAAAAATAGAACATGTTGCTATACATAATCTCTATGTAGTTAATTTTGACAACCGAATCCATTTAGAAGTGTTATATTACTTTTTGTAAACTTTCTACTACACTTTCTTCCACACTTTCTTCTACCCTTAAATTATCATACTTGGAGTCGTATCTGTTCCACAACCAGTACTGTAAAATGTCATTTCGAGCAAATGGATAAATTTACCGATAGCTTGGTTCAACAGCTGAATTTAAGAACATGGTGTACGATAATATTGTAGCTCTTGACAAATTCTACAACTTTGTCGAACAGTGTATTGCCTTAACTGGTATATTGAAAGTGTTATATTCACTGTTGTATTCAAATGATACTCAATGATGGATATCATTTGAATATTCCGATATTGCGGTCTCACGTCTTAGGTTTGACAGTTAGAACAATACATTGCGAATCAAATTTATAAAAATAATCAAGCACAACAATTTCGTTATACGTGCTATTGTGAAAATCAGCTTCTGGAAAGAATTGTTGGCAAATTTGGCGCATTGGGTCGAAATGACTATTTACAATACTGTCCACAACTCAAGCTGAAAACTCTTAAAAATATCCATGAAACAATATTACTGTTATGTTTAAAAAAAATGAACAGGGAACAAACTGAAAAAAAAAAATCAACAACATGGTGAAATGCCAGTTAATCAAAGACTATTGAAAAGCTTTTACTTCCAGCATCTTTCACCATAACGTATGTTATGAAAAATTTATCGTTATTTGTACAAAAATAGGATGACATTAACTTTTTGGATTTTTCAATTCTTGAGCTCCACAATGAAATACTTGGTCCTCCCTAAGCTCAGTCGGCAAAGGCGCAGCTACAAAGCAACACCATGATGGAGGTGGCTGGGTTCGATTCCCGGTCTGGTCTAGGAATTTTTCGTAAAGGAGAGCAAGCAATAAGCTAATAAGCGTAAGTTGAGAGCAAGCAATAAGCTAATTGTGAAAGTAATAAGCTTGAAATTTCTGAAGAAGAAGAATAATGAAATACTGTGAATGTGAACTTGTTTCATGTATATTTTAAAATCCAGACTTACATTATCAGTGAATTGGGCTATTGAAGTCTTTAAAGAAATTATTAAAATCAATGGATTAAGCAAATGTTCCAGGTATAAAGTCATTTATTCGCAATGGAAACTGCGCATTAAGATGCCTTCGTAACTATTCAGCAAGGTTGTAATCTTTGAAAATCAATACTGTAGAGGTAAAAGTCGCTACAGTACTAAAATGGCCACCATAATAGCCAATTTGCATCGCTATACTTAATTTACTATGGCACACTGAAAATTAATATTCGTTTTTATTAATAGTCTACCAAAACCTCTTCTATTCTTCTATAAAGCCGAAATTTGTACAAAGTGGCCCCTTCTAAAGACGGTTATGAAAACAAGTTAATAAAACCTTTATGGGACCTTAAAGATTTTGCAACTGTTCTAGTGAAAGATGTTATTACCACTTGAGAACATTCATAAAACCTATTGACTGCCATGAAAACCAGCATACGGCCAAATGGTCACAGCTGCCAAATTTCACTGTGATATCGTGATTGGTTTTTGTTGTTCTGTTTTCTTCGATTTTCTGCTCATCTGATTCATTTAGCAGTAAATGATATCTAAGAAAATGCTCTAAATCATATGCTCATTTAATTTCATGGTGAATATTGACACGATTAGAGCCAAAAATTAATGCGCCTCGGAAATTATGCGAGTTTTCAGCCACAAAACACAAAATTTAAAAGAAATATATTCGATAGAGTAATCATGAATTTTCTGAGAATTGTTAAAATTCAATAAGGTTATCTAAAAGAACACAAAAATTGGTCTCCGACCTACAGTTTATTTGCATTGCATTTAAAATGTGGTGCATGTATTTTTACTAAGGGGTCCTCCCTTAGCTCAGTCGGTAAAGGCGCGGCTACAAAGCAACACCATGCTGGAGGTGGCTGGGTTCGATTCCCGGTCTGGTCTAGGAATTTTTCGTTAAGGAACATTTATCGACTCCCTGGGCATAGCGTATGATTGTACTTGTCATACAATCATACTAATGCAAAAATGGTACGTGGCATTGAAAGCTCTTAATTAATAACTGTGGAAGTGCATTTAGAACGCTAAGTTGAGAGCAAACAATAAGCTAATTGTGAAAGCAATAAGCTTGAAATGCTAAAGAAGAAGCTTATATTTTTACACATTTCAAATATTTCTTATATTTCAATATGATGATTGGAAAAAATCACAGTTTTGCTTAAAAGCCAATTTATCTTCACAATGACTACTTTAAAACCAATTTGCCGTACTGGAGGAAAAATGGTTTTAAAAGCTTTTTTACAGCTGACCATAACAAGATAATACGAATGAGTCCTAAAACGGCATTTCAAAATAGCATTTTACATGTTCATAAATTCAAAATAAAACTTTTGATAGGAGTAAATGGAATTTGATACAACAAGGTTTTAAGATCGTTGTAAACAAGCTGTGCAAGTTCTCATAAACCTGAATAAAATATGAAACCTACAGGGTGTTTCATAAGCTCGAATTCACCTTAAACATATGTTTAAAATGACACGAATACACTTTAAAATATGTTTATGACATATTAGGTGGGACCCGAGACCCCCCCCCCCCCCCCCGTATGTTCTGTATGGCGAGTTTGAGACGTTTCTCAAAAAAATCTCACGCGGCACGCACCTGGTTCATCCGCATCTCGTCTCAGATTTTGTAAATGAGCTTCTTAAATTGGTCCATAGTACTCACTTTGATGTTTACTCTGCTTGGTCAGCATGTACGACCATGCATAAAAGTCCAGGGGATTAAGGTCCGGGGAGCTGGGAGGCCACGAAATCTTATCGAAAAAATTAGTCAAATTCTCGCAACACCATGCTTGGATGATATTCGCCGAGTGGGCCGGTGCGTCGTCCTGTTGAAAGATGGAATGATCCTTCCCGTAGAGGTCCCGAAATGCCAGGCCACAACCTTTTCCAAAACCTCGGTCTTGGTATAGTACGTGGCGTTGATTTTCACGTTTTTCTCGATAAACACTAGTGTCAGCTTCCCACGCCTGGATGCTGCCCCTAAATCATCACCGACGCGGCGCTCTGGAATCGGGGGATGTTTATGTGAGACGGGAGATGCTGGCAAGCGTCAGCGCCCACAGCCGATCATTTTGGACATTGTGAGGCTGTTGCTAGGCAAACAGTTTCTCGTCAGAAACTGTAGGAGCTCCTGACCTGAGTGCCGCGAAAGTATCAGTTTGGCTCTGTCCAGCCACTTCTTCGTGGTAGCCTCCGTTACCCCGTGAACCTTGCGTTTCTTGTACGGCTTGTATCCCAGGTCCCTTGTCATGATGGTGTGAGCAGTCCCGATCGACACATCCTGGTCGGCAGCCGTCTTACGGATCGAACGGTTCGTTTTTCGACCAACCCGCTTCCTCACCACCTTGATGGCTACTGGCGTCCTCGCCGAACGCGGCCCTTGGATCTCGCACGGTCCTTGGCCGAGCTTGTCTTCCTGTACCGACGGATAGGTGGTATAGATGAAATTCCGGTTTTCATCGTCGCCCAATGGTAACCACAACCGGCCAAACACAAAAATGGAGCCCTGACCATTCCGCACCAATGTACTGTGCTGGCGACAACTATCTGATGAGACTACAGAATCCTATTTACATGTTCCTCTGTCCAACCCATTCCCAAAAAATGTCACCTATTTTAACTCGGGTAAACCGCGAGTAAACGGACCTAGTTAACGCAATTGCGCCTCCCAAATAAATAAACTAGTTAAAACAAAAGAAATTCCGCTTTACCCCGTGGGATTTCATCCGCCGGAATATGTCGCCGGGTCGCTCACCGCTCCCAAACAACTTTACTACGACGTCGCGGTACTCATTCATCGTACGCGGTAAACAAACAAGAAATGACAGCAAGCCAACACCGTGCGCGTCGGTTAGCCTATATATGAGGCTAAAGCTGACACCAAAACCAATACACAGAATGCACATGGTGCGCACCTACACAACGATGAAAAGTTGTATTTGAACTTATTGAACACCCTGTTCTGGCACCCTTTTGTGCCATAATAAAACCCAATTGATTTCTAGTGGCTTTCATAAAACTTTGATAACACACTTAGAAATTATGAATTTTACACGAGACGTAATTCATGTTTGTAAAAATTCGGGGAACGTAAAGGAAGATTCTGTGTAAAATTATGTCTCCTGAAACAGACACATACGCAATTTGACAAAAGATGTGTTTGATTGAATTTATTTTCTCCTCTTTTTCAACTCATTCTTAGGTGTTAAAAAACGCTTGCATGTATCGGTCTCAAAGGACAGACATTTACATGACATTTTGGTAGTGTGAAAACATAATAAAGTTGAATTGTTTTTGCAATGTTACTTAGGAAGTTTATCACAAAGATGATTGCTAATTCACGATTTTAGGCGATCTCTAGTTTACCTTGCCAATGATTTAATGGATTCAAACGGAGCCTTAAGAGAACCAGGGCGCCTTTCACAATATGAAACTCTTACTGAGCTAACCGGAGCATTAGTGCAGTGGACTTTTTTTTTTTCTTATGCCGAGGATCTCGGGGACCCTTCTTAAGCCTCACATTGAGTGAGCGTAGTTAAAATAAAAAGTTGTGACATTAACAACATCCTTTCATGTGGTATAAACTCGATCAAATCAGCTATCAAGTGTTATTTAAAACACATGGTAACAAAAAAAGGTTCTTATGACTAAAACTGACGCAAACAGATTCTACGCAAGTAGTTGCAATAGTATTCAGTAATGCTGCAGCAAACTTATCTGATTTATTTTGCGGCCTCTAGTTGTTTCACATACCTGGAAAGAAACAAGAAAGAAAAAGTTTTATTAGTTTCACACGTTGTTGATAGTAAATCATGGTTTGACAAACGAAATGTATATAGATTTGAAGCATGCTTTCCAACATTGTTGGTGACGGCCGAATAAATCGGTGAAAATTATTTATTGTTATCCGCGAGTGTCTTGAAACAACCACATCGATGAATGTATTATACGCTGGAACTCAGTGAGTGAACAAGATTAGACGTTTTGTAGATTACTTCATGCCACCAAGCAAGTCGAATGGGCGACGGATCTGTCTATCATTGATTCACTCTTTATTGATTAAGTGGCTGTGGAAATGCGACCCAGAAGGATCGTCAGATGATTATTTTCGGAGACGAGAGATGATAGCATTCATTTTCACAGAATCATTCACTTTCTTTTAGTTGGAATGACAGTGTTGGAAGTTTTGTTAAGTATGTAGTCTACTGAATTAGATTTTTTTTTTTCATTTTCCGGTAACACGTATCCGATAAGTCGTGGCTATGAGTAAAAAACCTAAAAATTTGAGTAGATCTTATCCATAGTGTATTATTTACATCTGCCAAGTTTCATAGTTATACATTCAGTAGTTCCAGTCATGTCGTCGAAACAAGAAATTGTCCGTGAGAAAATTTTGTGCACTCACAATCAAAATCCAGGGGCGTCCCACCGGTGGATTGCTAAAAGGCTTGGAATTGCAAATACAACTGTGTCTCGTGTAATAAGAACCTTCAAGGAGCGTCTGAGTGTCCAAAGGAAGGAAGGGAGTGGTCGTAAAAGTGGTCCAATGGACAGTAAAATGGCCAGGAAAGTCGTACAACAATTCAAGAACCGTCCAAACATGTCAATTCGAGATGTCGCTAAAAAGTCTAAGGTGTCAGTCGGTTTTGTGCAGAAAACCATGAAGCGTGCTGGGTTACATGTTTACAAAGTGCAAAAAGCCCCAAACCGGAATGAAAAACAAAACATCACTGCGAAAACCCGCGCCCGGAAACTTTACACGAAGCTGCTCACCAAATCCGGTTGCATCGTGATGGATGACGAAACATACGTCAAGGCCGACTTCCGTCAACTTCCTGGGCAAGAATATTTCGTTGCCAAGTCGAAGTTCGATGTTCCGGAGGATGTTCGAAAGAAGAAACTATCGAAATTTGCAAAGAAGTTTCTAATCTGGCAGGCGATTTGCGGATGTGGTGAAATAAGTGCTCCCTTCATCACTTCCGGAACAATAAACGGTGCGATTTACACGGAAGAGTGCCTTAAGAAGCGTCTCTTGCCATTCATTAAGAAGCACAAAGGATCAACTCTGTTTTGGCCTGATCTAGCATCCTGCCACTACGCTCGAAACGTATTGGAGTGGTACCGAGCCAACGGAGTCAATTTTGTGCCAAAGGATATGAACCCACCAAATTCACCGGAACTTCGTCCAATTGAAAAATTCTGGGCAATTATGAAAACGGAACTTCGCAAACATCCCAAAACTATAAAAACAGAGCTAGAATTGAAGAAAATTTGGGTAAAAACAACAAAAACACTGGGAAAATCGGTTGTACAAAATTTGATGGGTGGAGTGAAAAGGAAGGTGCAGGCATTCGGGAGTAAGGTTGAAGAAGTCGTAATTAATTTGGGCAATGATGATGATTGTCTTCTTCGTTTTTTTTCTTCTTACTGTCAAAATTTATTTTTAGCCATTTTCGGTAATATATCATGACTTACATTTTTTTGTGCACGTTCAGTGAGTAGAATTGTTTTTTTCTCACTTTTTAAAAAACATTTTATCAAACAATACACTATGAATTCACTTTAATCTGGTAGTTTTTAAAAACTTGGCTCGCTACCACAAAACACCAACACAAACTCGCCATTTGCTTCTCAAACTAACACTACTACAAGGACCCATCACTTAATTTTTCCATAAATCATTCTGGTTGATTTCCATATTTTTACAGCTTTTAAAGGGATTCACAGCTATCGTGCTGGATTTTTCTTTCTAAGAAAATTCACTTTTTGTTCCTTTAAGTACTTATAAATGAGAAAACTGCTTCCGAAAATTCCAAACGAGAGACAAGCCAGGTCACTGTATTGTCAATGTAGCAGAACAGCGCAACTCGTAAAATCACTCGCGCCCCAAGTAAAAATTCACAATCCATTTGAGCGCATTGCAACTTCGAGATTCTCAACAATATAAGCCACACTTTCGACAGCACACACACTACGCTTCAAGCGTGCCAGAGAATCATCGATCATCGACAGTTGCCAGATTTACATCTTGATATTTTTAACTGATAGGTTTTGGCATGTTCAAAAACTGAGATACATCTGTACAAAACATGTTGTTTCAGATGTTTTTCGATGTCTTATGAAATATTTATTGAGTTGGAAGCAAAATATTCGCTAATTTGCTATGTAATATAATCTACCATGAGCAACAATTTTGAAAGAAATAATATTCTTCCCTGAGTTGGCAACTATGCTCGTCAGCTGATATTTTCGCTCCGCCCAGTTTCCTCCTATAAATTTGTAAACAATCTTTGCACAGACCGAGCGTAACTTTGTCAATAATTGAAATTAATTCCGGTGAGTAGTTATGTCGCAGAAAAGGAAAGCACAACGGGTGATGTTAATTTGCGAAGCAACGAAGCGGTTTGCGCAGGAACAGTTGAGCGGGAGTGATCAGGAAGAATAATTATCGTTGGATCAATATTCGACACTCATCAACGGATCAAAGTGTTCTGTTTGTCGAAGATCCAGTGAGTAGTTATTGTTATTAAGAACGTGAAGATCAAAATGTTAAATGGAATTGTGCACCATTATCAACTGGGGAATTATTTAGTGAACAAATTTTCAAATGTTTTTCTACCGTTGAATCTGATGAGTGGAAAAAAGGCAATAAATCTTTCTAAGGTGATTCGAGGAGCATACCCTTCTCTTTCTGAAGGAGGGCTCCCATTCAAATGGAATACAAATTTCTGCGTAATTCGAGAACTAATCAAGCAAACGGAACCAAGTTAATGTTCTAGATGCACTTTCACAGTTGTTAATTGAGAGCTTTTGATACCAACACAATTGATGAATTTGTATATTGTGTGATAAACACAATAATACTCTATGCCCAAGGAAATCGAGAAAATTTCCAACCCGAAAGATTTTCTCAACCGGACCGTGTATGGATTCCCGCTCTTCGGCATAGTGAAGAATACAGCTGGCATAACAAATATATGCCACCGTATGCTTAGTGTGGTCCTGGAGCTTTACTGAGCAAGTTTGTTGCTGATCGCGAACAAATAAAATTAGCACAAGAAAAAATCAAGCTTCGACCGGACTTCTGCAGAAAGACAGCCAAATCGACGTTTGAGTAAAGAGACTAGGGAGAAGTAGCACTGGCTATAAACGAAACGATTTTTGATTTTGATAATGACATACCAGCAAAGATTTAAAGCTATTCTGTAAGAATTATTTCAAAATATTCATGCTGGTTCAAACCCTTTGATCCATACTTTAATTATTTATTCTAGCTTTCCGAAGAATCTAGGAGAAAAATTAACACGATGATAACAACGGCAGAGAAGGAAGAGTTTGCCAAAGGGAGCATACTCTCATACTCAAGATTTACAGCTGATGTGATTGATTCTACAGACAAAACATTGAAAAAAAAAATGTAATTTGATTTTACTTACGACTACAACATGGAACCACATCCATCAGAACAATAATATTGTCGGAACACTTCTACAGCACGTAAAAAATGTAACCGGATACGATTTTAATTTAATGAATATTTTCATTGACCAATGTCATAAATTCTTTTGTTGTATACCCGATGGTTTGTATAATAGACTACTGTAATCCATGTTAAATTTTATTATTGAATTAATTTTTCAGCATATGTGACATGAAAACCCATTTATCGAAAAGCGATACGCAAGCATTTTCACCTCATGAGTTATTAAAATAAATAGATGTTGCAGGAAATTTCAATACTTCCCACGAAAACACATGTCTCAAACACGGATACACGTGTAGTGGTAAGCTTAAGACTAGATTTTGATTTTCATTTCCTCATACATATGTTCAAATAGATTTACCAATACAAGGACAATGCAATCATTGATTTCGAAACATAATTACGAAGTCTTCAACCTTAAAAAGTTAATTTTGATTTTTTTTCTTTTTTTAAGGACAAAAAGAAAAGAGCAACAACGATTATGAAACAAAAGAAGTGCCCCATAATCTAATTTTCCCATTTAAAAAAAAAAAAAAAAAAAACAGACAATTAGAGCCGCACCGCAAGTTTTTTAAAAAATTTTGGGGGAACAAAAAGGGGGGGAGAAACGCGCCGCCCCACACAACAAAAAAAGGGTTTTTTGTTTTTTTTGAAAGAAAAAAAAAAAAAAAAAAAATATAATATTAAGACAACAACATTTTCTACACAACAACAACCACCCCCCCCACATTGTTGTTTTAGTCACGCAAAAAACCCCCCCCTTTTTTTTTTCCATGGCTGGCTTGAAGAAGGACAAAAAAATAATTGTTTAACAAAAGTAAGTTTTAAGGCAATTTTAATCCAATGTGAGTCATGAAATCTGTGCTGGTTTGTAAGCTTTCATTACATAGCCTGTTGGTTTGTGCTTACAATTCAAAAAGTGCTGCGAAAAAATATAGTTGGCAACTACACACAGTGGCAGAAGTATCTAATATTGAGTTTAATTCGCCCAGGTCGTCACTTTTGAAGCGATTTTCATTCCTTGTGTCGTTTACTAGCATGTAAACAGAATTACTGACAATCGGGTTATGTTCGATAATGCGGGTATCTTTGATGGGAACTATACAAATAATTTATTATGTCACAACTCTTCTACATACAATTCTATTATTTAGTAGCCTAAGTACCTTATGGAATAAACAATTATTTTCATAGCTATACATACGTATCAAAATAACCCACATTATTCAAGATATTTCATGTTCAGACAACTCAGTGAGTGGTACACTCATTGTTTTTTTCTAACCTTGCGATACGCGTGCATAATTTGCAGAAAGCGCAACCAAGCGAGATTTTCTCACGTGTGTTGTGCTTTTTACACCAGCGCGTTGCCCGAAAGGTTAAGATGACTCAGAAAAGAGTCCAAACCACACGACTTAAAAACTACTGCGATTCCGTGATGGAGATTGTTTACTAATGTGTGCTGCACTGCACACAGTTTTCAAGCCCTGTACTTTGAAAAAATTAAAGCAATACATCAAATCAGTATAATATGGCATCTAATTAAGGAATTTAGCATAACATCCCGTTAACAATTCAATTTATAATACGTAATATAGACTATCTTGATAGTAGCATCTATACATCTTGTGTTCATTGGAAGTAATTTGCATGGCATTTGATATCAAGATACTCCATATCACGTAATGTAGGTTGTACCCAAGCAACACCAAACCATCATTATTAGTTACAGCAACTTGATTGTGATGTAATTGAGTCAAGTGTGCTACTAGGGTAATGTGAACGGAGTTTAATGTTACACGCTAAAATTACTGTATCTTACCATCTTTTCGAAAGGATAAAAGATACAAAATTGATCGCAGCAAGTCGTTTTTCGAAACTGACGTGTTTTGCTTTTGCTGCGTCGTTTTCGCGAAAAAAATCAAACAGTAATTCGTAATTTAACTTGAACTAACAGTGAAATCATAAAATCTCCGCGTGCATTGTGTAAGCCGTAGTAAATACAATCGATTCCCTTTCGAAATGTTTGAGTGTCGGTAGTATTTCCCCGTTTTTTTTTTTTTGTTTTTGTGCTTCGCCCCCGCACCCGGAAGAAGAGTTACATCAGCTTAGTTTTGGTTATTAGTGGTAATATTGTGACACTCGGGTATAATTTATTAGTTTAGAGTGTTTTTCCGCTTTGTCGCGAGTGAATCGATGATTATTAGCAGTTTTGAAGCTCGAAATAGAGTCGCCTCATTGCGGGGATTTGCATTATTGGCAGTGTGTGGAGTGAAAAAAAAAGAAGACGAGTGCAATGTAGAGAACAGCCATTTGCTGGTCAGAAGCAGCAAACGAAAACAACGCGCATGGACGGGTGAAAAGCTTGCACATAATTTTAGGTGCATTCACCACGGGGTGTACAGAATTTTGTTATGCAGGTTGCATATCTAGCGGGCGGTTTCGCAACGTTAATTTTTGCGCATATTTAATCGCGAGTGCAAAAAATTAATTACGAATCAACGTCGACATTTTTTTTTATGAATGAACAAGATAGTGTGATTCAGGAGGCGGACATGGGTGAGATGTATCTGACTATAACTATATAACAATAATCTTATTTTCAAATAATACTAAATACGTGCCTGGTTTGGAAATTCAAAATTTCCAAATCTGGAAGTGTGTTACAGTGCCCTTATCCAAATGATATCGGTAATGTTTACATGCGGGGCTTATTGTATGTGAAAGTAACCTCGGAATGGGCGTGACTCTCCAGACATTCTGAAATGGGTTGCTGGATCTGCAGTAGAGCTATCACTTTCTAGCTCCCGGATTAAAGCTGCTTCCAATGGTCACTTGAATGATTGTTGTAAACAGATTTCTTCCATAATACCATTGCCGGCCGATGGGTGTTAGATTGGACACACACACACACACACACACCCCCCCCCCCCCCCACACACACACACACACACACACACACACACACACACACACACACACACACACACACACACCCCCCCCCCCCCAACACGCACCCAACAGGAGTCTCCCCAAAATGAGAAAAAGATACAGGGAGCAACAAAACACCAAAAAACAAAAACACCCTCGTCTGTGTCGCCATGTTTTTGGTTTTTGCCATTTCGACATCCCAGTCCCATTTACAAAAATTACATTGACCTTACTTGACGAAAGAGGGGGAAAAAAAATTGAAAGAGCGGGCCGGTGTAGTTGAGGTTGGTGGTTTTTTTTTTTTTTTTTTTAAACAATATCGAGAGAGCGAATGCAAAGCACCAACACAATAGTACACGCTAAGAAAAAAGGACCCAAAATTAGGTAAAAAACTCAAACTTGAGTTCTGTCAATTGAGGTTACCAGTTGGGTGAATTAAAAAAATTAAGTAGGTAGAATTCACCCATCTAGTCAGTAATGATAGATATACTCAAATTTAAGATTTTTTTATGTTCGATATTTTATTCCAATTTTAAAAATTTTAAATGGCACACACCTGCCGTCGTCTCATGAATTACAACATCGTCATTCGTTATATTGTTGGTTATATGCTTATAGATCTATGTATATTATCAACAATGTTTGAAAATTTAATCAGGACCATTAACTATTGTAAACTGGTATTTCCAAACCTAATTTGTTTATATTTTAATTTGAAGGCCAAAACATCTCAATTTTAAGTTGAAGCTACTCAACCATCCCGTTCTCCTCGCGCATTGAACGGTTGCGTATTTTCAACTTAATTTTGGTTGAAAGTCGTAGCACCCGTCGGCGGTGTTGACGATTGTCATTTATTTGTTAGTCTGGTCGACTACGAACGCGTTGTTTGTTCATCACGATTCTCTTAGGTTATCGGATAACCATCCAAATCCACGAAATGTCAGCATTGTTAGCAACGCGATTACTTATGGATAGCCAACGTATTTATGAGGTGTTTTATTGTTTTATTGCACCAATATTGACAAATAAAAATGATCGATTTAACTATTTGTCCGTGTGTTTTAATATTCTGTTCGAAAAAAAATATCATTAGGTATCTATACTTATATATTCCATTCCTTATGGTTAAGAAAATTTCTCCCATTTATTTCGATAATTCATTAGGTAAATTTTACCCATTCGCACTTGAAATGTAAATACCCAAAATTAGGTAAATTTTACCCATTGCTATTTGAAATGTAATAACCCAAAATTGAGTTTTCATCTTATACCTAATTTTTACTTCATGCACAAAACATGCGAGATGGGTGAAAAAAACTTAATTTTGGGTACTTTTTTCTTAGCGTGTAAGCTTATGATGTCATCAACCATTTAGTATTTCCATTTATACGCGAATGAGATAACATTTGATAGTTGATATGCTCCCATTTGACATACATTTAGAAGAGGGGCTTCGTTATATCCGGTTGTGATTACCTGTCAAACGCTGAAGTTACGGAAAAAGACGTGTTCAAACAATGCTATAGCGCAGAGTGGGAAAAAGCAGAAAATACACGAAGAGGCCTGAGAATATAAACTTTACTTGGCATCTAAGGTAAAAGCAAAAATAATCGCATTTGCTCTAATTGTGGACTGTTTTTTGTTACGACAAAAGTGAATGCAGATCGTCACCGCAAAAGCATCCACAAGGCAGATATTTCGTCTAAAAAAATAAGGCCACCCAAGATTCTGCAGCAACGCTAGGAAGAAATTCTTTGTGAGGTCGACGTGAACGGAGCTACGGAAGTTCTTTGGATAGAATCACGTTTCGTTGAAATTATTGAACTTAACATCCAAAAAACTATCCCACCAGAACTTTCACTAACGGGCTTTAAGAACTTGTTC